>UESW01001587.1:116085-136037 GCA_900491605.1 Calamus simplicifolius | reverse complement strand
CTCCAGAAATGTCCATAAAAACACGCTTTCTATTCTCAGGTTAGAGTCGACTCCAGAAACTCAGGTGTCGGCTTCGGAAACTGAAACTGAAACAAATGCACTTCTCTGTATCTCAGGTTGGAGTCGGCTCCGAAACTCTGGGTGTCGACTCCGGACCGTGCCAAAAATCCAAAATCTTCTGATACGCCTTGGGGTCGGCTCCAGACTATTTGGGTGTCGACTCCAAGTTCTGAACTTTGAAAAAATTCCTTTAAAATTTGATTCAAAACTTATTCCTTTATTCCTTTTGATTGATTAAATATTTTTAACCCCTGAAACACTTATTAAATATGTCTAAAACATAGTGAATATTCTCATGTCTTTTGTTAATCATCAAAATCTATAATTGGTCAACAAACCCCAATCCTTAGATGACTAAGGGTTTTTCTTTCCACACCATATCTTATAGGGAGTGGAACTGACCGACTTAGATGGAACTCGGTTTAGAGTGTATTCGGCTGTGTGTAGGGCATAACCCCAAAACATTTTTGGAAGATTTGCAAGGCTCATCATTGATCGCACCATATCTAATAATGTGCGATTTCTCCTTTCTGATACACCATTATGCTGTGGCGTACCAGGAGGAGTCCACTGAGAGAGAATCCCATTCTCCTTCAAATATTCTAAGAATCATGGTTTAAGTATTCCCCACCTCAATCTGATCGAAGTATCTTAATACTTTTGCCACTTTGTTTTTCTACCTCAGATCTGAATTCTTTGAACTTTTCAAAAGCTTCAGATTTGTGCTTCATCAGATATACATAACCATACCTGCTATGGTCATCTATAAATGTGATGAAGTAAGAAAAACCTCATATTGCCTGAATATTGATAGGACCACATACATCCGAATGTACTAGTCCTAAACATTCAATTGCTCGCTCACCCTTTTAGTAAAGGATGACTTAGTCATTTTGCCACGTAAGCATGACTCACATTCCTCAAACGATTCCCAATCGAATGAGCCCAAGTAGTCATCCTTATGTAACTTGGTTAAAATGTTTTCATTTACATGGCCTAAACAACAGTGCCATAGGAATGAGTTCTTAGAATTATTTGATTTTAATTTCTTAGTTTCTATATTGAGAATAGGGCATTGTAAATTCAAAACATAAATCCCATTGAACATTTCAGCAGAACCAAAGAACATTTCATTTTTAAAAATTAAATTCCTTTATTTCTAATTTCAAATGTATATCCATCATTTACAAGACATGAAACGGAAATAATGTTCTTTGTTATGTTTGGAACATAGTAACAATTATTAAGCTCCATTACAAGCCCAGTGGGCAAAGACAAAGAACAAGATCCTATAGCTAAAGCAGCAACCTTTGCTCCATTTCCCATGCGCAGGATCACTTCATCTTTTTTCAGCTTTCTATTGCTTCTTATCATCTGCATATTAATACAAATATGAGATCCACAACCGGTATCCAATGCCCAAGTGGAATAAGAAGTAACAGAAGAAAACATCTCAATCATAAATATACCTGATGTAGAAGCATCTGTATGTTTCTTTTCTTTCAGGCTAGCCAGATAAGCCTTGCAGTTTCGCTTCCAGTACCCTTCCTTCCCACAGAAGTGACATTTCCCCTTGGCTACTTTGTTTTTCTTGATGCCCTTATTTGGTTTAGTCGCCTTGGCCTTTTGGACCTTATTCTTCTTTGGCCGCTTCTTACGAGCGCCAGAAGACTCCACGACCATAACCTGCCCCTTTTCTTTCTTAATGTTGGGCTCAGTATTCGTCAGCATATTCGCGAGCTCAGGTAGAGATGTCTCTAGCTTGTTCATGTTGAAATTAAGAACAAACTGCGAATAGCTAGCTCAGGTAGAATGTCTCTAGCTTGTTCATGTTGAAATTACTGCAAATAGTTGGGAGGTAATGACTGTAGAACCAAGTCAATACTTAGTTCATGATCCATCACAAAACCCAATCATGCCAACTTCTCAATCAGATTGATCATTTTTAGTACGTGGGCACCCACTGATGAATCCTCAGTCATTTTGCACTGAAACAGCTCTTTAGAAGTTTGAAACCTCTCACATCGAGACTGTGCACCAAACAACTCTTGCAAGTGCATCAAAATCTCCTGAGCATTCATATGCTCATGCTATTTCTTAAGATCAGGTGACATCGAGGCCAACATCAAACATGTGGCCATGTCTTCAACATCTTTATACCGGTTGTATGCCACATGAACCTCAGTCAGAGCATCCGCTGGTGGGACCTCCAGTGCAACCTCATCTAGGACAAAAAGAATTTTCTCAGATCAAAGAATGATCATTACATTCCTTAGCCAATCAGGGAAGTTGAGTCCAGTCAATTTGTTGGATTCTAAAATATTCCTAAGGTTGATGTTTATACTCATGGTTTCTCTGATAACCTACATAAAATTAGAACGAGTCAATTACTATGAATACTAATCACCAACTTAATATGGTAATTCTAGATTTTTAATTAAGTTGGTTTCTCCACTATTTTATCAAGGTTAATAGCCCTCTCTATTAATCTCGAGAAATTGGCATTCAATTTCCTTAGTGGGCTAGGATCCTCATTTGAATTACCTTGACCTTGGCTTTGGCACAACAAATCTCGGTAAGCCAAATTTGGTAGATTATTATCAATCACATCTAATGTGACTCCTAGATCATTTAGGGGACATTGCTTTGTCAATTACATCCATATGTGATCACCCTAAAGTTTGCCTCTAGATTAGACTGACCCTGACTTTGGCCAATTATGCCAGCTAATCTAGTTAAGTCAACCCATTGTTCCACAATCAACTCCTCATAGGTACACTCGACCTCGGCTTTGGCATGACAAATCTCATGACCTAATGATTTTGTATCATGTGAACAATGGAAGGCTTATGACTTAATATTCGTGGAGGGATTTAGCGCATATAGGTCCCATCTACATCTACAATATTTGTACTATGCTAGGTTACATATCCTATATGTATATTTTAGATTAATCTCAATTAACCTTAATATCATAAGATCCAATCTATGATTGGGACTCCTAATCAAATTAGGATCCTGATCACTATCTAATTTAGGAACCCTAATCATGTGACCAAATCAATTGCTACCATCCTGATCAACCTTAATTGATTTAATCAATTAAGAGCTTTCCCAAACAATGGCCAGATCAGCTGATCAATGGGGTCCTATTTAGCATACCCTTCGATCCCATTGAATGGGTTTTCCCAGGCAGCAAACGGAGCAATTAAAAACCATGATCAAACCTTTCTAGACACCAATGTAGTTAAGCCCAATTGATTAGATCAATTATGGGATCATAGGATCAAACAATGACATGTTAAGTCTAAGTTTCCTAAATCTTTATCATCTATTAAATTTTATGATAACTATAGATAGTGATCTAGCTAGGGTGTTATGATAAGAGTTCTTAATTCAAATTTTAAATTTTTTTATCATTTAATTACATGTTATGACATGTCGGTTTCACATCCCATGTAAATCCTAATGTCTCTAACAAACCCTAAAGTTTTCAATGTTCATTATCATAAGAATATCAGATCTTAATCATATTAATCATCATGCTAAAATTAAATCCTAAACATGATTTCTAGGATTTCAGCATATAGTATCTATCATGCATAAATAATAATTACTATTTTAACATGACACATATATGATTAATTATTTTTATTATCATATAATAAACCTTTTCCTCTATATTTCAAAGTACTCTATTTGAACATGATAATGAATATGCATAAATCTAAATAATATTGTTTATCATCAAATAATAAATATTTTATTATATTTTAGATTTATTATCAACATATGAAAACTCATCATGATTTTAAGCATAATAAATAATCATATTATCAATCATATTGACTCAAGTATCCTATCAGATTAATGATCTGTAGCCTAACGGGCTCTGATACCACTGATGGGAATTATGTATACAAGATATGAATCAAATTCATATAAACATTGTGAAAGATATAATATAAAATTCCAGATGCCCAGGATCCTTAGGAACAAATTCATTAATCTCAAATAAAATCTAATTTTATTCATACCTGAGTCCTTTATCGATGTAGATGAGGATGAAGCCGGTTAATCCTGCCACTAGCCGTCCACGTGTCCGGCCTCTAACGGTGATCCACGCAGAGAAGAAGGGATGAAGACCTTCAAGGTATGAAGATGACACCACGGGAGAGAGAGGGGTGCTAGCGCCTCTTGAATCCCCTTACAGAAGATATCTTTGAAGAAAAGTCTAATCTTTTTTTCTCATGCTCTTCTTTCTTGGTAGGAAGGAACTATATTTATAGGTTGAAAATGAGATGTTCCAAGAGGAAGAGACCTCTCTTCATGGTAAGAAACTCCATCATGGTAAGTCATGGTAAGAAACTCCTCCCATCTTCATGGTAAGAAACTCCCATAAGGTAAGAAACTCCCATCTTCATGGTAAGATTAATCCAAGTGTCACAATCTCAGCCTTTGAAATTAGGAGTTGGTTATCCCATAACTACATGCCCTAATTTGTACGTGTTCATCATCGAACCGTAGAGATTCATCATGCCTCATCCCATGGGCATGATTCCATCTTCACATGGCTAAGATTGGACATCCATACCTGAATAATCAGAGCCATCCATCACATGGATCAAGTCACATATTGGGTATCCAATTATTGTTCATCATATGTACAAATAATTTCTCCTTAACATTCCTTCTATTATAATGGATCATATCCATTATAATTATATCTTCTTTAAATTGGGTCTCACCCAATTATTTAATTGATCATCTTATCTGAATTAAATCTAATTTAATTTCATTTTAATTCATCCAAATTCTCCTTAATGCGTGTGACCCATTAGGCCCTTTAACATGTTGGCAATAATCATGTCCTAATCATAGACCCTAGGAATGATTGGACAACTCTTTGTCTAATTCAACAACATGATTATAGATCATGAGAGGCCTCTAGCAAAGCATCATGACCACCCAACTGCTAAAGGTTTTGTTGACGTGACCATCAACACCTGTCCATGAACGGTTACCGTATGATCAAATCCTTTCATCACATATCCCAGATCAATCAGTGGTATGGAATGTGTCAACCCTGTAATTGATCTTTGTTTACTTGATCTCAGAAAAATTGACTCATATGAATTAGAACTTCGAAACCATTTCGAATTCCAACTCAACCTTGCAAGGATTTAACAATCAATTTAATCCATCAAGTGGCCGTGGGATATAACCCTTTCTATCAAGGAAGACGAATCCTGTCTTGATCAAACACCATCTTCATGTGCTTCATGTCATACCCAACCGACACCATATTTGCCACCCGTGGCTAGAGCGACGTTTGGATGCCGTCAAAGCATGACATTCCACACATGAGATGCAATGAAGATCTCAAGTCAAAGGATCACTCACACCACCGTCATTAGAGATCAACCATTGACACTATATAGAGTATCCATATGGGATCTCTGTACGGGTCATCCAATGCATCGTTACAATAACGAGCATCCACACACCTATCCAAGTATCTTCATACTTCAGCTTGTGAAATCAGCTGCTCACCCCAAGGGTGAGGATATGCAATGTGTGCTAGTCTCACGGTGTTCGATGGTGTCAGTCCCATCTACACATCGACTAGGGAAGTTTAAAGAATCGAACCATAACGTGCAATTTGAATCTCACAATTTGTAATCTCTATTACAAATTTATATGCACGGTTCACATTCTTTTGGACTTTATCTCATAGACAAATATATCAAATAAAAGACATTGGATAGATAATGAAACCATTTTATTTGATTTGTATTCATAGAATGTATACAGCATTCAATCCAATTGATCTAGGGCATACACTAACAAGAATCTCCTACACCGAACTCTTTGGCTCTTCTTCGGAAGTTAGCCAGTCTTTTATAAGTTTCATTACTTAGATTTATTTTATGGCTAATGTCTTTATGTAAGTCAATGATATGCTGTGAAAATGCTTGTGCGAACTCTTAGACTCATGTATGGAGGGGTAAGGAATTAAATCAAGTGGATGATCAGGCTTGTACCCATGGACTATCTTAAATGGACTCTTGCCCGTAGACCTGTTCACTAAGCTATTGTAGGCGAACTCTTTACGAGGTAGCAATAGATCCCACGTCCCTAGGTGTTCGCCTACAAGGCATCTAAGAAGGTTTCCTAGACTATGGTTTACCACTTCAGTTTGCCCATCCGTTTGGGGGTGAAAGGCTGTAGAAAAATTTAGTTTGGTCCCTAATAGATGCCATAGTTTTCCTAACATCCCTATCCTTAAGCTCTAGGAAGGCCTTATTAGCTGACTTAGTCAACTCAAAATTATCCTTCCTAATACAATCAGTGATCGGTGCGACGATGCTGCTAAATCCCCTAATGAATCTTTTATAAAAGGTTGCTAGGCCATGGAAGCTGCGAACATCATGGACATTCATGGGTACTGGCTACTCTACAATCAACCTAACCTTTTCAGGATCTGCTGAGATACCTTCTTGATGCAGGACCAAATCGCATGCAAATAAATTTTATATGATTAATGATTGTAGTTGATTAGTTAAGAGGAATTCAAGAAAACTAACAGTAACTCTGCATGCAAACAGTTCCATAGAAAAGTAAAGAAGAAAGACCGCCGAGGCTAAGAAGCTCCGGTAGGGCTTACTCTCCCACAATAAAGCTACTAGCAGATTAGAGGGGTGTACTTGGTAGGATGAGGAGATCGAGATGCTGAAGGGGTCGTTCTGCCTGGTGGATGCACCCTGGATGACCAAGCCCCGAGCCTGTTGATCTGCGGCTAAGTATCCATTGACCTGGATGGCGATCACCTTGAATCCTGGATTCATGGTTATTGAGGGACCTGCAAGAACACCATCCAAGGGTTAAAGAATAAGAGAGAAAAGTCAGATTAAAGGCAAAAAGGCAAGGAAGAAGTAGAGAAGGAGGGGCGGCCAAGAGGCTCTTAGGCATCCACTAGAGGAAAACAAGGGCGGCGGCCAGGGCTTCTCCTGGAGACTGGGATGTTGGCACGCACAGGAGAATGGAATCAAGAGCACCAGAGAACCAAATAACAAAACTCATAATAACTCAAAACTGGATTAATTGATTAATAATTCAAAGATCCATAATTCATACAAGAGGGTCTCTTTTATAGAGCAAGAGACTTAGGGCCCAAGTAAATACAGATATGGAAAGAAAAGGGGCGCCCACTTTCTTCCTAAAGTGTGGATTATATTACATGGAAAAAAACTTCATTCCATACAAATCACTTTCAAAAAAGGCAATTTATGGGCAATGAAGAGCATCCCTTTGCTGCTTCTTTGGGCTGGAATTCTTTCAAATAGGATTGCATAATTTGAGGGATTGAGGCTTATCTTGTTGACTGTTTGCTCTGCTAGGTGGCATGTGGAATGCTTGTGCTAGAGGATGGCAGGTGTGTGGCTGGTATGTAACTTCTTATGTAGGTGTGGCATCAACTTGAATTTAGCAGCTGCTCTGTTGATTGTGATGGCCTTGTCTCTGCTCCAATACTGGTGTTTCCTCTTGTAAGCTGAATGAACTTAATACAATACCAACTGGACTGGACACATATAAGACCAACTAGACTGGACAGGACTCAAATTGACCCAAGCTCATAATAAACTGACTCGATATGACCCAAACTCTAATAAGTACCAACTCAAAAGACAGGACTCAAATGCCCAAACAAAATAAAATTAGACCCAAATTAAAATAAAATAAAATAAACCTAGTTTCCAACTGAATCAAACCCTACAAACCTAATCAGATATCCATAGAGGATTAAGAATCTTTCGCCTGATTCTGGTGCCCGCACCAATTCTTTGGGGTGGGAGGAACTCGACCCGTCGAGTATGGGTCGCTCTGGCTTTGGTAGCTCTCTAGGAGGTCTGGGTTGAGGCGTTGCAAGTCCTCTCGAGTAATCTATGAATCTTAGATTCGGGGCGACCGTGCCATTGGACCAGGTAGCATTGGTTACCATAGTTCTGGGTCGTAATGGCTTGATCATCCAGGATACACTCGATCCGCTCTCCTCACTAGGTAAAATTGGTGGTGGACACTCCTGGGTAGGTTCGCTCATGAAAGGAGGGCTAGGTCCAAAGTACTCATTAGAAATTGCTGCCAATTTTCTATATTATATTAGGTCTGCAATATTGAAGGTTGAGCTAATGCTCCAATATGAGGGAAGATCTAGCACATAGGAATTGTGTCCTACCTTCTTTATCATTTAAAGGGGCCAGCTCCGAGAGCGTGAAGTTTCTTAACGGTCCCTGGTGGGAACCGTTCAGGCCTAAGCCTAACCATGACAAAATCTCCTACACCGAACTCTTCGGCTCTTCTTTGGGAGTTAGCCAGTCTTTTATAAGTTTCATTACTTAGATTTATTTTATGGCTAATTCCTTATGTAAGTCTCTGATATGCTATGCAAATGTTTGTGCGGACTCAGAGACTTGTGTGTGGAGGGGTAAAGGAATTAAATCAAATGGACGATTAGGCTTGTACCTATGGACTATCTCAAATGGACTCTTGCCCATAGACCTATTCACTGAGCTGTTGTAGATGAACTCTGCATGAGGTAGCAATAGATCCCACATCACTAGGTGTTTTCCTATAAGGCACCTAAGAAGGTTTCTATACTACGGTTTACCACTTTAGTTTGTCTATCCGTTTGGGGGTGAAAGGCTGTAGAAAAATTAAGTTTGGTCCCTAACAATGCCATAGCGTTTTTCAAAAATAGCTGGTGAACCTAACATCCCTATCAGAAACAATGGTCTTGGGTAGGCCATCGAAGCTGCGAACATCGTGGACATTCATGGGTATGGCCACTCTACGATCGACCTAACCTTTTAGGATCCGCTGAGACACCTTCTGGGGTTACCATAAAACCTAGAAAGATAACCCTATGCGTCATGAAATCACACTTCTGAAGGTTTGCATAAAAGCTATTCTCTCTAAGGGTCTGACAGATTAATCTGAGATGGTCCTCTTTGGTCTTGCTATAAATTAATATATCGTCAAAATAGACTACTAAGAATTTTCATGTGTACTCTTTCAGGACCTGGGTCATGATTCTCATGAATGTACTAGGTGCGTTTGAAAGCCCAATAGGCATCACGACCCATTCAAACAGACCATCTCTAGTCTTAAATGCAGTCTTCCACTCATTCATGGTCTAATTCTAACATGATGGTAACCACTCTTAAGGTCTATCTTGGAAAAGATGGTGGCACCCGCCATCATGTCTAACATGTCATCTAATCTGGGGATAGGGAACCTATATTTGACAATAATTTTGTTGATGGCCCTCTTGTCCACGCACATTTTCAGGTACCATCATTCTTAGGGGTTAAGAGTGCAGGAACTGCACAAGGGCTAAGCTCTCCCTAATGAATCCTTTCCTAAGTAATTCTTTCACTTATTTCTGTAGTTCTTGATGCTCAGTGGGGTTCATCCTATAATGGGGAAGGTTTGGGAGGGTGGATCCTGGGATCAGGTCAATGGTGTGTTGGATGTCTCTCAAGGATGGTAACTGATTAGGCAACTCTTTAGGGAATACATCTATAAATTCCTCTAAGGTCTCAATTACTTCAGTGGGTTGTTCCTTTTGGATTGATTCATGGATCTCTTTAGTGATCAAAATCCAAATAGAGTTACCCTCAGTGATGTCCTTTTCTAATTCTTTAGCTTTAATCAGATTAACTCTCGGCTTGCTATCCTTAAGGCTACTAGATCTTTTCTTGATTGGGTCCTTAGGTGGAACTGGATGTATTACATACTTGTTTCTATTGTGTTTAAAAGAGATGTTGGATTGACCAAACAAGGTGGCATTGTGATCGTAAAGCCAAGGTCGACCTAATATAATACTACTAACACCCATAGGAATTATATCGCACTTGATCTTTTCTTTATAATTTTGCAATTTGATTAGTATTTGGCATCTAGACTTGATTGGGATAGAGGTAGAATCTACCCACGAGACCTTATAGGGACTAGGATGAGGAACTGTGGTTAATCCTAATGATTTAACTGTATTGGCAGAAACAACATTGACACAACTCCGCTATCAACTATTATCTTGAGCACCTTATCCCCTATCTTAACAAAAGTATGTAGGATGTTAGTCCTACGCCAATCTTTTGGTCCTTAGTTTGAGTCTAGGTCAAAATACATCTAACCACTCCTAGTAGATCTTCAGAATCAAATGTTTCCTCCTCTCCATCGTACTCATCATCAGATGGGTATCAGCCTCATAGACCTTTCCCTCAGGCTCAACTAGGGGCTCGGGTTCAGTCTCAGGTAACTCATCTATATGAAGGGATCTAACTGGGCACTGGCTGATCATATGTCTGGTTTGTTGCATCTAAAGCATTTGATCTGAGGGTTGGAATTTCTCTGGATTTCTACAGATTTGCCCTTATCCTCTCTCTGGGGTATAGGGGTACTATTGGGGTCGACTCAACTCGGTCCGGCTTGTACTGGGTCGGCTAGTGTTGGGTCGACTCGGTAAGTCTAGCGGGGGTCTGAGTACTGGGTAGGTCTAGGACGACTAAGATAGGCCTGGCTAGATCCTGGATAAGGGCTAGGGCTCTTGGTAGCCTCTGATCTACGATAGGGTGGCCCTCTCTGAAATGTTCATAATCCCTAGTAACTTGGTAAGCTTCATCTAAGTCGTGTACCCTTCTCAGGTAGAGTTCTCTTTGAATATCTGCTCTTAGGCCATACCTAAACTTGGATAGGGTGACTTCTCAGACTAAATGATATTATACCTCATGGTATACTCTTGGAATGTAGCAATGTATTCATTCACACTTTTGCTACCTCGAATTAATCCCTACCATTGGTCCAATAGGCTTTGGTCATACGATGTGGGGACATAATTGGACCGAAGTCTAGCCTTCATGGCACGCTAGGTGACTATGGGGTCTCTACCCTCTAGTGCTTACCTTCGCTCTATAGTAGCCCAGTATAACCTAGCCTATCGTATTAACTTAAGCTTGGCAAATCTAAACTTACGCTCCTCAGACATGTCATACCAGTCAAAGTACTGGTCTATCTCTTTCTCCCAATCTAGGTGGTCCTTAGGATCCATAGAGCCATCGAAAGTAGGTGCTTCAAGTCTGACACTTCTAAGGGCTCTTTCTTCTTGGTCTACTGCCTCATGATTGGATCTCCTAGGGAGGACATCTAGGATCAGGTCGAGGTGGTCACCTAGGCCCATCCCCAAAGTGACGATCATGATGTGGAGGCCCTAGGATTTGGCCTTATATAGAGGTCAGGCTGTTGGGCTCTCCTAGGATGAGGTGAGGTCTCATGATCAGACTTAGTATGGGCCTCATGGGCTTCTTCTAGGATGCCTAACCTAGTTTGACTTGATCAAACCTAGACCCTAATCTAGCCTTAGATTGCTTGATGTCTTGGTTCATTCGTGCTAGTTGTTCAGTGATGATCCTTAAGTGATCCTCAATATTTTGATTAGCCATGGGTTCAGCCTGTAATGGAGGTGGTGATGGGTAAAAAGATGCTCCTGATCTAGTGAACATGAAAACACAATCAAACACACAAGACTCAGACTGACTCGGTTACAGTATGCTAGACCTAGTCATCTAGAGTAAAGATTTGGCTTAATGCAAGCCAATCTAACAGTAACTATTCAATTGGCCAGTTAGGACAGGTGGAAGGGGGGGAGGCTCGTCCCGCAAATTTAGGTGCCTAATTAGAATAACCCCAACACTTCACTTAAGTCGTTTGATATTTGACCTCCTTCTAGACACCAATTTTAGAGCACACGCAGATTGATTTGTATTAGTCTCCTCCAATATACTAGACCGATTGTTGGTGTCCCTAGCCCTCTAGGGCAAATGTCAATTAAGTTGCTACTCAGTTTTAGATTAGAGGCTTGGGATCGGAATGCATGGGTGGTTGTTTTGGGCCAAGGAAGGGGTCTCAATCCCTACCTTATCTGACATCAATGAGAGCCCTTAAGAGTAAATTAATGCAGATAAATGACATGCAAGACACAAACCCTAATCCAAAAATCTATAAATAGTAATAAATCTTAGAAATTTTTTTATATATGAATTAAATTCTTAGAAAATAACAAAAAATATTTAAATTATAACAATATAGAAAAATAAATTTTGTAATTTTTTGATGTATATGTAGGCAAAAATAATTCAATTAACAAAATTTTAGGAATTTTTATATTTTCAAGTATGCAATTAATTCAGATTGAATTAAATTCTTAGAAAATAACTTTAAATTATAGCAAATCCAAAGAAATAAATTTTATAATTTTTGATATGTATGCAGGCAAAAACAATTAATTAACAGATAATATACTGATAATAACGTGAATTAAAAATCAAGCCCTAACTTGGCTCTGATACCAAACTGATGCAGGACCGATTCGCATGCAAATAATTAATGATTGTAGTTGATTAGTCTCACAAAGTAATAGCCTAAGAGGGATTCAGGAAAGCTCACAGTAACTCTGCACGAGAAATAGTTCCATAGAAAAGTAAAGAAGAAAGACTGCTGAGGCTAAGAAGCCCCAGTAGGCTTGCTCTCCCATAATAAAGCTACTAGCAGATTAGAGAGGGTGTACCTACAGGATGAGGAGATCAAGATGCTGAAAGGGTCGCTCTGCCTAGCAGATGTGCTCTGGATGACCAAGCCTCGAGCATGTGGATCTGCGGCTAAGTATCCGCTGACCTGGATGGCGATCACCTTGAATTCTGGATTCATGGTTACTGAGGGACCTGCAAGAACACTATCCTAGAGAGAAAAGTTAGATTAGAGACAAAGAGGCAAGGAAGAAGTAGAGAAGGAGGGGCGGCCAAGAGCTCTTGGGAGTCCACTAGAGGAAAACAGGGCGGCAGCCAGGGCTTTTCCTGGAGACTGGGATGTTGGCATGCAGGAGAATGGAATCAAGAGCACCATAGAACCAAATAATAAAACTCACAATAACTCAAAACAAGATTGATTGATTAATAATTCAAAGATCCATAATTCATACAAGAGGGTCTTTTTTATAGAGCAAGAGACTTAGGGCCCAAGTAAATACAGGTACGGAAAGAAAAGGGGTGCCACTTTCTTCCTAAAGTGTGGATTAGACTACATGAAAAAAAACTTCATGCCATACAAATTCCTTTTAAAAAGAAATTTATGGGCAATAAAGGGCATCCCTTTGCTGCTTCTTTGGGCTGGAAATTCTTCCAAATAGGGTTGCATGATTTGGGGATTGAGGCTTATCTTGTTGACCTGCTTGCTCTGCTAGGTGGCATGTGGAATGCTTATGCTAGAGGGTGGCAGGTGTGTGGCTGGCATGTGACTTCTTATGTAGGTGTGGCGCCAACTTGAATTTAGCAGCTGCTCTGTTGACTGTGATGGCCTTGTCTTCTGCTCCAATACTGGTGTCTCCTTTGTAAGCTGAATGAACTTAATACAATACCAACTGGACTGGACATGACTCAAATTGACCCAAGCTCATAATGAGCTACTCAATATGACCCAAACCCTAATAACGAGTACCAACTCAAAAGACAGGACTCAAATGCCCAAACAAAAATAAAATTGAATCCAAAATAAAATAAAATAAAATAAACCTAGTTTCCAACTGAATCAAACCCTACAAACCTAATCAGATATCCATAGAGGATTAAGAATCCTCTACCTGATCTTGGTGCCGCACCACTTTTGGGGTTACCACAAAACCTAGAAAGATAACCCTATGCGTCATGAGATCACACTTCTTAAGGTTTCCATAAAGGCTATTCTCTCTAACTGACAGATTAATATGAGATGGTTAAGATGGTCCTCTTTGGTCTTGCTATAAATTAATATATCGTCAAAATAGACACTAAGAATTTTCCCGTGTACTCTTTTAGTACTGGGTCATGATTCTCATGAATGTACTGGATATGTTTGAAAGCCCAAAAGGCATCACAACCTATTAAAACAGACCATCTCTAGTCTTAAATGCAGTCTTCCACTCATTCCCTTGTCTAATTCTAACTTGATGGTAACCACTCTTAAGGTCTATCTTGGAAAAGAAGGTGGCACCCGCCATCATGTCTAACATGTCATCTAATCTGGGATAGGTGATCGCTGTTGTTGGCGGTCAAAAATAAAACCTACTCACTACTATAGCTAGTGGTGAATCGGGATCATATCCTCAGGGATCAAGGGCAATTATTTCACGAAAGAGAAAGAAAAATTTATTTATAGAGGATTATATTAAGAATAGCGGTTATTAAAAGATAATAACTAATTAATTAACTAAATTCAAATAGTAGGAGAAGCAACCAGGAATCCGAATCCACCATGCAAACAGGTTTTATTTTTTTTATGTTGCAATAGTAATAATTTTTACAAATTTAAAATTAGAATAATTTATCTCTTGTCAGGCACGGACCATATCAGAAGATCACAACACGTCCGCTTAGAGTATAAACTATCTAATAATTTAAAGTTAAGGGTCTAATCTATCATACTACTATGTCTCTCTTAGGCACGTACCGTATCCCGAGATCACAGTACGTCGATAGAGGGTACAGGCCGTGTATGCCAGATCAAAACCTCAATCAGAATAATAACTCAAAAGATATAATAAAGAAGAGCATAATTTTATTGCATAGAAATTAAGAACAAAAAGAAAGATAAAACCTGATTACAGGCTTCATCATCATCCTAAGTTGAGGAATCTAGCCACGCATTGCTGCTGCCAGCATCCCCTCCATAATTTTTCTCTCTCAGGCCTAAATACAATAATCTAAATAAAATAAGAATAAAAAGAGCTTTGTAGAAATTTCCTCAACTGCTGCCTGAGGTCCTCCTTTTATAGAGCTTGTCTAGGGCTTCCTTCTAGTCAAAGTTGGAGTCAATTGGGCGCTCAAGATTGTTCAGATATCATGAGAAAATTTTTCAGCCATCCGTTCAGCATCACCTGCCTTAATTTGCATTGAAAATCATGCAAAATCATCTCTTTCTTTCTTTTTGGGCAAACCGAGTCCTGATTTGAGTGCCATCTGCATCGTTAGACTCCAAAATCGAGCTCTTTCCATCTATAGGCTCCTTTTATGCAAACATCCATAAAAAGTATCAATTCTTAATAAATTTAAAGTAATTAATATTTATTTTAATAGTTAAATTGGGATAATAAATAGACTTATCACACCCCCCAACTTAATCATTGCTAGTCCCTTAGCAATGTAATTAAAATAAAACCATGAGTCACTAAAATTCTCTTTTACAAAATTAAATCTAGGCTTAAGGTTGAAAGAAGCTAGCTAGTATCACTAACTAAGTATTGAGTTTCTGAATTAAATTTTGCAGTCAGAACTATTAGAAACTTTCTTAGGGTTCATCTATAGATCTACAGCACTTATGTTTGTGATGGCTAACTTAGCATTTCGGTACTAGCTTGTAAGAAATAATGGTATCTTCGCTTATCACTTACTTTGATCAATTTTTTATACACCCTCAAATTAAGCACATGACCTAAGGTAGCTTTCACACTGCCTGATATATTTTTATTTATTTATTTATTTTTATTTATTTTTAATTTTTTAGCGATATCTTCACATTGCCCATTTTTTGATGCGAACAACAATGCTTACTTAGGCGAAGGTGCCCGGTTACTCGATGGAAACCAATGTTTAGACTTATTTTTCTTTTATATATAGATATATATTAATTTTTTTTATCAGGCAGGTAGCTCTTTCCTTAAATTCAAGTTTCTCTCATTGGGGTGTATATAAATTATCAATTTCAGTAATAATTGAATCTCCAATTGACCTGACAACTAATACCTAATTTACCTCATCAGTGTGCATGTGCAATGGAAGTGATAATAGCCTTTAGATGACCTAAGTAGTTACTAAAAGTCTGATCAGCTAGTCTACTCCTTGGCTCTCTACAGTAATTAGCCAATACTTTCTAACAATATTACCTTTTCCTAGTTAATTTTGCTCAAGAATTTTTTTCACAGCACATGATTTATAAAAATTTTAAAATTTTCAAAAAAATGCCAAGGTGTTTCAACATTTTTTTAAAAAGGTTTCTCTTACCTCCCAACTTAATTCTCATTGTCCTCAATGAAGTAAGGAAGAATAAAATAAGGAAAAACACCACCTGTTTAGATATGCCTCGTGTAATATTAGGAGTGACCGTGCGAGTATCTCTTATTCCTAAAAATAAGAATCATGAAAATAAAGGTTAGAACATAAAAATTTTGGGTTGCCTCCCAAAAAGCGCTAAGTTTAACATCTTCAGCCAGACGTCATGGCTTACTTTGATTACATTATCAAGGAGTTTGATGATCTTCCCTTACTACTTCCTTCATGGTTGGTTTAAGTTTTCTTTGGGGGTCTCTTATAGGCTTGGTTTTCTCCCTTAAGTGAATCCTATGTTGAACGATCGAGGGGCTAATTCCTTTTATGTTAGCCATGGTCCATCCTAATGCTTCTTTATTCTCATTCAATAGTTTCCCTTCTTGTGAGGAGTCTAGGTCAGTTGAAATAATCATAGGTAGGGTTTCTGATGGACCTAGATATGCATAGTTGAGATGCTTGGGAAGTGGTTTAGTTCTAATTTAGGTGCTTCCTTTAGTGATGGTTTGGGTAATGGTTCAGGTACTTTCTCTAGTGGTTCAGTTGGAAGTTTCCATCTTGATTTTTCATCAATTATAGCAATCTCATTAATTTGCTCCCCATCTTGGTTTATGCAGGTTTCTAGGTCAATTTTCATCACTAAGGTCAATTGGATCATAAACAGTATCCTGAACATAATTTGAGTCGCTCGTTTGATGTGTATTGGTAAGATTAAAAATATTAAGATCAATTGACATATTCCAAAGGAGAGTTTCATTAATCCATTTCGGCAATTAATTAGGGCATTAGCTGTGGCCAAAAATGGTCTACCTAAAATCATTGGGATGTGGCTTTTTGGGTTTGTCACCGGTTCAGTTTCTAAAATCACAAAGTCCAATGGATAGATAAAGTTACCAACTTTGATCAATACATCCTCTACTATTCCCTTGGGTACTTTCAAAGAGTGATCAGCTAGTTGTAGGATCATTTTCGTAGGCTTTAGTTCTCCTAACCCTAGTTGCCCATATACAGAGTATAGCAATATATTAACACTTGCTCCTAAGTCTAATAGAGCCCTATTTATGAGGGTGTTCCCCATAATGCATGAAATAGTGGGTGACCCTGGATCTTTGTATTTCACTGGCATGTGGTTTGATAGGTAAGAGCTCACACTGGCTGCCAGAAAGGCTCTCTTGGGCACATTGATGGTCTTCTTTTTGGTACATAGATCCTTAAGGAATTTGGCATAGGCTGGGACTTGTTGGATCATGTCCAGTAAGGGGATGTTCACTTTAACTTGCTTAAAGACCTCCAAAATCTTATCAAATTGGGCTAAATTTTGATTGGACTTAAGTCTATTTGGGAATGGTGCTACAACCCTAATTTTTTGTTTATCTTCTTCTGACATAGGCTCAACTGGTGGGTTGGCCATTACATTAGACTCTGATGCCTCAGGTTTTGGGCTGACCCAGCTCAATAAGTTGTTCAAGTGGTGGGACTTCTAATTCTTCTTCTTCATGTGTATCCACCTGATTATCTATTTGTTTCCCAGATCTTAATGTATGAATGACACTTAGTTGGTTAATATGGGCTCCTTGTTTGGATCCTTGGATGTTTAGGTTTCTAGGGTTAGCTTCGGGCTGACTCGGTAGCTTACCCCATTTCTTTCACTTAATGCTATGGCTAGTTGACCTATCTGGGTTTCTAGTTTTGTAATGGATTGTGTGTGTGAGTGAAGAAGTTGAGTATTCATTTCTAGCCCTTTTAATGCTTGTAACACCTTCTCTTTGAAAGTAGGATCATGATTATTTGGTGGAGGTTGAGGAGCACTTGGATATTGAGAATACAATATGCTTCTGAATTGGGTCTCCTGATGGTTAGGCCTAATTGATGTTGGACTGATGATAGGTTGGGGTTTCCATAAAAATTTGGTGATTTTGCCAGGTAGGATTGTAAGTATTCGAATATGATCATTTCCTGATCTAGAGCCATTCGGGTTTGGGCTGGATAGGCTTGCTCCTGAACAAGCTCAGGAAATTGGTATGCGGCTGGACATCTCCTATAGAATGAGTCGGACTCAAACAGATTATACAAACCTCATGTAATTGAGTAGATGGGGAAGAGGTGTTTCCAACTTGTAGAATTGATCAAGTTTTTGGGATAGTTCATCAATTTTGATATAGATGTCTATAGACTGACCTATGTTATATTCTCCCTCTCTTAGGTTCTATGGGAGGATCTCTACGGGCATTAGATATGTGTACCAGAATTTTCACTTAGAGTTTCAAAAAGTTGCCATGCTTCATGTTCATTTTTTAGCATAAATGTTCCTCCACATGAGGCATCCACCATTTGTTGATGCCTTTCTGACAATCCATCATAAAACATTGAACTAACTGCCATTTAGGTATTGCATGGTGCGGACATTTCCTAGTTAATTCTTTTAATCTTTCCCACGTTTCATGAAACATTTCTTCCTCTAACTGAGAAAAATTGGTTATGGCTTTTCTAATTTGATTCGTTTTTCCTATAGGAAAGTATTTCTTAAGAAATTCCCTCTGAAGTTAGTCCCAAGTTGAAATTATAATGTCTAGTGAATTTAACCAATACTTGGCTCTATCTTTTAGGGAGAAAGGGAATAACTTAAGCCTAAGTGCCTCATCGGAGAAATTTTGATTCTTGACAGTTGAGCAAATTTCCCAGAATTCATCTAAGTGTTTATAGGGATCTTCATTTGTAAATCCAAGGAAAGCTGGTAACATTTGGATTATACTGGACTTAATTTCATATTGGACAGCCTCTATTGGGGGTACTTGTATGCATGGTGAATATGTATTGTGAAGGGGCGAAGTACTCCTTCAATTGACGTGGTGGATTATTTTCTTGATTAAGATCCATAATGTGTGCTCTGTTTGCTCTATAAGTTCTCTCTATTTTAGGGTTTAAGGGTATGAGGTTGGGTTGTAACGATCGGTGACAAAGCATATACCTTACCAATACACTCTAAAGCAAATAGTAATTCAGTTTTTTTTAAACTAATATAATAGAAGAAAAAGGAGAAGATTTAAAGAAAATATCCTAAAAGATTCCTAGAACTAAGAGCAATGAAGAATAATTTAGTTATGGTTTAATAATTATTAGCAATCAAGTTAACAAAGATTAAACTCTCTACCCAGGTTTAACCTAGATCTAGATAGCTCCTAACTTCCAAGACTGCCTTGGAGCCCTCCAAGTCAAAAATTAGCTGATCAACTAGCCAGTTAAGGGTAAGGTCAGTGGGGTGGGGTCCCCCTGTTGCTTACTAGGTAAGCGAATAGAACCAATTAAGTAACCACTTTCCTTTCCTTTTCTAGACACCAGTTAAGCAGTCAATCCCGACCCGGTCCAACTCTTTCGGGTGTCTTGTCCTATTAAGCTCGAGTTCCTTAGGGCTGATGTCTAGTTAATTTTAGAGTTAAAGGCTTGGGTTAATGCAAAATGAAGGATGTGATTTGTGGACCAAGGAAGGGTGATCAACTCCCCACCTTATCTTGATTAAGGGTTTATGCCCTTAAAGTTAATTATGAAAATGCTGTGCAACAAGCAGATGTCCAGCTCTTAAAATTATCAAACAAAATTAATCTAATTACTTTTTTTTTAGATTTTTGTGATTAAGTTTCTAATTTTCTAATAAATTATGAGATGTCATTGAAAAAATTTTGAGTTTCAGAAAATAAATTTACCTAAGTCAATCTAAGCATAGAAATAAAATATATTTTTTATTTTTTATTTATTTTTTTATTT
>UESW01001587.1:57095-107223 GCA_900491605.1 Calamus simplicifolius | reverse complement strand
TCGATTATGTATCTGAGAGAGACATTTTTATTATGGATGCCGTAGTTTCTGGGAAGCCTATTAATTTGCCTCGGATGATCATTTGGTACATTGCTGATTGTGGAGGGAAGAAGAAGTCAAGTTTACCCTATGGCATGGTTCTAACGAAGTTATTTCAAAGCCAAGGGATTGTATTTGGTGAGAGTGAGCCAAAGAAGGAATTAAGGCACACTGATTATTACACTTTGGCTACTATTCATCGAATGGGTTTTGTTAAGAGGAATGGAAGATGGGAGAGGAAGAATATTGCAGAGGACAGAGCTATGGATGCTGAGGCCCCCAGACCATCTGTGAGACATTCTTCACCTGAGCCTCCTCAGAGCTCTTCTGTTCCAGATTCTGCTCCAGCCCCTGTTCCTGTTCCTGCTGCTCCAGCTCAGACATCTACTTTATCATCTGTTAGCTTTTCTGATGTTCAGTTAGATCAGCTTAGATCCTTATTCAAATCTGAGATTAGTGAGCATGAAAATAGGTTGAAAAATGAATTTGATGAAAAGTTTATGAATTTGAAAGAAGCTTTGTATTCACTTAGTGATCGGGTTGCATCTATTGAATCTACTCTTAGTTCATCCACCAGCTCCTTAAGTGAAGACTTGAAGAATATTTTTGGAGAGCTTAAGGATATCTGTGGTGACTCAGAGACCTATTCCCAGTGCAACGCCGAGCTTCAGGATAAGATTTTGACTGCTTGTACTTTTGTAGATAATAAGCTTAAAGATTATGTTAAACTACAATGTGAAGGAATGAAGCAGATAGTTGATCATTTGAATAGGATTACAAGAAGAAACTTTTGATATTTTTAATGTAATCTCATTTCAATGTACTGAGTAATCTCATTTTGATGTAATGAAGTCAAGTTTACTTTCAATGTAATGAGTATGTTTACATTTTCATGTAATATCATTTTGAAGTAATGAGAAAGTTTGATGCATTACTTATGTACATTTCAATTGTAAGTATCTTTGAATATCTTGAATGATTATCCTCAATTGATAATTTGAATGGTTGAGAAGTTTATGATTATATGAAAAACTTGAAAATCCTTAATACATTCTTGATGCAATGACTTTATCCTAACCTTTTTGTTGATTACAAAAAAGGGGGAGAGATTTTTTAATCGTATATGCTTTCAATTAAATATATGCTTTCAATACAATTAAATTTAAAATTTTAATTTTGAAAGAGGGAGAGATAATTTGAATATTAAAGAGGGAGAGTTAATCTAAGTAAAAGGGAGAGATAACCAAGTTATCATTATGCTTAAAATTTGAAAAGGGAAAAATTATTTGCTTGAACTTAAAATTGAAAATTTTGAATGAATTATAAAATTGAGTTTCATAGGGGGAGCTATCTCATTTAGGGGGAGCCTCTCAATGAACATAAAAATTGATTTTGGTATCGAAAATTTTTCAATACAAACATGCATATACTCAATGTTTTTGTCATCATCAAAAAGGGGGAGATTGTTGAGAAATTTGGGAGATTGTAATTACCCCAACTTATTGATTTTGATGATTTCCAAAAGCCATGAGTATTTTAAAGGAAATAATGAGTTTATTTATCAAAAACCTTGAGCTTATTCAAAATGAAAGCAATGGACTCTCAATGTTTAAATTCACTGAGTTTTGAATCAATTTGAAAAAGAAGTTTCAAGCTCTATATTTAAGATTTCAAAAAGGAATTTTTACATGTTATATTTCAATCAATGATTTCTTGAAACATGTCTTGAATTCATGCTTAATGTCATATTTATTGTATTCAAGTCAAAATTCATTTAAAATTATTCTGGGACGAATTTCAAAGTCAATCAGAAAAATTTCTGATTTTTGATACGTTCCGGAGCCGACTCTAGAGTTTCAGAGTCGACTCCAGTAAGTAACAGAGATTTCTGATTTTCTCGAGTCGACCCTTGGATTTCAAGAGTCGACCCCTGACTCTGTGCGAGCCGACTCCTGACTGTGCGAGCCGACTCCGCTCAAACAACAGAAAGCATTTTTTGAGCGCTTCTCGAGTCGACTCCCCATTTTCTTCGAGTCGACCCCCGACTGTCGGGAGCCGACACTTTGGTTTTTCGCGAGTCGACCCTCTAACGTTTAAAATGTTTCTATTTTTAGTAATCGACTTCGAGCCGACTCCCACAGTGCTCGAGTCGACTCCGCAAAATTCTGGGCGCGATTTTTCACGATGACACGTCAGCCCCAACGGTAAGATTTTCAAATAACGGCTATATTTCTGTGTTTCTAACGGATATATTTTGCAGAATCTATAAATAGAGGAGCTCTTTTCAAATCAAAAAAAATAGAGAGAAAAAAAGAAAAAGAAAAAAGAGGGAAAAACAGAGCTTCATTGGAAAAATCATTGAGTCAAGAAAAGAGATTCAAAAGGAGTGAAATCAAAGAGAGAGATTCGTGTGCTCCAGAGCTACAATCTACAAAAGTTCAAGAGGAGATCCCAAAGCAACCAAGAGCAAATCAAGATCTTCCAACCTAGAAGAAAAGAAGAAAAGCTTCAACCAACATCCAAAAGCCCCAAAGCTAGGAGAATCTGTGCTGAGGCCTGATTCCACACTTCAAAGGAGTTGGAGAAGAGAAGCAAAGAAGCCAAGCCTGCATTCAAGCTTATTTAATCAGGCTTTTCTAAACCTAAGCTTTATTTTGATTATTCTGCTCTAGAGGAGCTGTTGTATTAAACTCTGATTTATTTTCTTGTGTACTGATTCAATCAGTGGATTGAATCAGTGGAGGTAGTTGTACCTCGTTGTAAGCTTGGGATAGCTTACGTTTTGGGTTCGTTGTGATCCCGTTAAAAACGAGTTGGGTTTTGTGCTGGTAAGCCCGTGTAAAACCGGCTGGGTTCGTTGTGATCCCGGAAAAACAACAAGTTTGAGTTGTGAGCTTGTAAAACAACTCGGCTGTAATCTAGGGAGATTATAGTGTGGACCCAAGTGAATCTTGGGAGTGGACGTAGGTGCTGGTTGCACCGAACCACTATAAAACTTGTGTTTGCCGTGCTCATTTGTCTCTCACTCTATCTCTCTTATATTTCTGTTTGTGCATTGCTTATAAGTTAATTTCTCTCACTTGCACATCTTGAGTTAATTTGTTTAAAACATTTCAAAAAGTCTTAAATTTTTAAGAACCCAATTCACCCCCCCTCTTGGGTTGCCATCTGGGCCAACAAACAGTAACTCTTCAATTGGCCAGTTGGAATAGGTGGAAGGGGGGAGGCTTGTTCCGCAAATTGTAGATGCCTAATTAGAATAATCCCAACACTCCACTTAAGTCGTTTGACATTTGACCTCCCTTCTAGACACTAATTTCAGAGCACACGCCAGATTGATTTGTACTAGTCTCCTCCAGTATACTAGACTGACTGTTGATGTCCTTATCTCTCTAGAGCAAATATCAATTAAGTTGCTACTCAGTTTTAGATTAGAGGCTTGGGATCGGAATGCATAGATGGTTATTTTGGGCAAAGGGAGGGGTCTTAATCCCTCCCTTATCTGACATCAATGAGAGCCCTTAAGAGTAATTTAATGCAGATGAATGGTATGCAAAACACAAACCCTAATCCAAAAATCTATAAATAGCAATAAATCTTAATTTCTTTCATAGTTCAAATTAAATTCTTAGAAAATAATAAAAAATACTTTAATTATAACAAATCTAAAGAAATAAATTTCATAATTTTCTGATGTGCATCCAGGTAGAAATAATTTAATTAATAAAATCTTAGAAATTTTTATATTTTTAGGCATGCAATTAATTAACAGTCAAATTAAAATCTCAGAAAATAAAAAAAATACTTTAAATTATAATGAATCCAAAGAAACAAATTTTGTAATTTTCTGATGTGTATGCAGGTAGAAATAATTCAATTAACAGATGATATCCTGATAATAACATAAATTAAAAATCAAGCCCTAACCATGCTCTGATACCAAACTGATGCAGGACTGATTCGCGTGCAAGTAAATTTTATATGATTAATGATTGCAGTTGATTAGTCTTCCAAAGTAATAGCCTAAGAGGAATTCGGGAAAACTCATAGTAACTCCACACGCGAAACAGTTCCACGGAAAGTAAAGAAGAAAGACCGCCGAGGCTCAGAAGCCCCGGTAAGGCTTGCTCTCCCATAATAAAACTACTAGCAGATTAGAGAGAATGTACTTGGCAGGATGAGGAGATTGAGATGCTGAAGGGATCGTTCTGCCTGGCGGATGCGCCCTAGATAACCAAGCCTCGAGCCCGTGGATCTGCGGCTAAGTATCCGCTGACCTGGATGGCGATCACCTTGAATCATGGATTCGTGACTACTAAGGGACCTGCAAGAACACAATCCAAGGGTTAAAGAACAAGAGAGAAAAGTCAGATTAAAGGCAAAGAGGCAAGGAAGAAGTAGAGAAGGAGGGGTAGCCAAGAGGCTCTTGGGCATCCGCTAGAGGAAAACAAGGGCGGCGGCCAGGGCTTCTCCTGGAGACTGGGATGTTGGCACACACAGGAGAATGGAATCAAGAGCACCAGAGAACCAAATAACAAAACTCACAATAACTCAAAACTGGATTGATTGATTAATAATTCAAAGATGCATAATTCATACAAGAGGGTCTCTTTTATAGAGCAAGAGACTTAGGGCCCAAGTAAATAAAGATATGGAAAGAAAAGGGGTGACCACTTTCTTTCTAAAGTATGGATTAGATTACATGAAAAAAAAACTTCATGCCATACAAATCTCTTTCGAAAAAGGCAATTTATGGGCAATAAAGGGCATCCCTTTGTTGTTTTTTTGGGCTGGAATTCTTCCAAATATGGTTGCATGATTTGGGGGATTGAGGCTTATCTTGTTGACCTGCTTGCTCTGCTAGATGGCATGTGGAATGCTGGTGCTGGAGGGTGGCAGGTGTGTGGCTAGCATGTGACTTCTTATGTAGGTGTGGCACCAACTTGAATTTAGCGGCTGCTCTATTTGACTGTGATGGTCTTGTCTTCTGCTCCAATACTGGTATAAGACTTTTGTAAGCTAAATGAACTTAATACAATACCAACTAGATTAAACACATATAAGACCAACTGGACTGGACAGGACTCAAATTAACTCAAGCTCATAATGAGCTGACTCAATATGACCCAAACCCTAATAACGAGTGCCAACTCAAAAGATAGGACTCAAATGCCCAAACAAAAATAAAATTGGACCCAAATTAAAATAAAATAAAATAAATCTAGTTTTCAACTGAATCAAATCCTACAAACTTAATCAGATATCCACAGAGGATTAAGAATCCTTTGCCTGATCTTGGTGCCCGCACCACTACTAGCCCCTGAGCTTGCCACTTGTCATTCCCTTTGCAGTCAATAGCGAAAGGCGAGGGATTTTTCCTTCGTACGATGGAATAAAATGATGAAATGATGGCCTGACATTTATGAGCGCCCCATGGCATGCCTTCGCCAGTTTGAATTTTCCCAATCGAATGAAGCTATATGGAACTCTACTCCCTACGCCCGAACCTACACTTCGGACAAGGGAGTGGGAGGCTTGTGATAAGGGGTAAAATCATCATTGCATTAATATTTGTGCACATGACAAAAAGGTTATGGTCATTTTCGATTTTCACTCGCCGGACGTCATGTGTAGAGGAAGACAAAATTACCATACCTCGGTAAGACCGAGCCATCCCATACCTTAGCAGGACTGAGCCTTACCATACCTTGGCAGGGCTGACCCTCTCCATACCTCGGCAGGACTGAGCCTTTCCAAGCCTCAGCAGCGCCATGGACAATCTTCTTTAGATAGGGACTGGGAGTTGAGTAAGACCCTTCGACCATGATCAACATAAAATTAGATCCCTGATTATTTGATAGGACTCCAATCGCAACGGCTCTCAACCTCCCTAAGAAAGGAATAAAACCAAATATGACATATTATCCATAAATAATGGTATAGCCTAATCTTAAAGCATTGATTAACTTCCCTGGCCGTTGATCCTCATAACAAATGGGATTCGAATCCTATCGGCCTTGTAACTAACCTGATTCGAATCAGATTCGAATCATGATAATTTTTGATTTCCTGTGATACATCCAAGAAGTCAGGTAATTGTCTATCATCATGCCAGCCGCCTATAGATACCCTGTCCTAAAATTTCTTGAGGTACGCTCATACTTTCACTAAAAAATCCTTTGAAGCTCAAGCAGCATTCAGAGCTCTCAAGAGGCCATTTTTGAGGGACTCTTCTGCAAGAGCCTTCTCCTCATATTTGTTTGCTATAATTTTCACTGACTTGGGCATCGGAGGGTCTTCCACAGGGACGACCCCCAACGTTCCCTGCGTGAGGACTATCTTGCAGGTCCGTCCAAGCAGAAGGTCGATACCCAGATCCGGAGGCGAGCTATGTCCAAGATAGAGAACGGATTTCTACGGCAGCACGAACCTTTGCGTCCGTAGAACCTTCCCAAATCGCTAGTTGCTTGTTCATTGTTCAATTAAAGGTTGAAATCTCTTCAAACAATGGTAGAAATGGATTGAGGGGATTTTTTTTGCATGAACGTGGGGGGGGAGGGGCAGGAGGGGGTGTTTTGTTCAGGGGGTGCAGAGAGTAATATAGAGGCATTTTTGTAAAGTTTTTTAGGGGTAAAATTGGTATATATTTTTGTTAAGCAGGGGGTGTACCGAGAAATTTTGGCGGTACAAATAGAAGCTTCCTAATTTTTTAGGCTAAACTACAGAATTAACCCCTGTACTTAGGGGGTTATGTCACTTTGATCCTTGAACTTTAAAAAGTTATAAAACTAATCCTGAACTTTTTATTTTGTATCACTTTGATCTTTACCGTTAAATAAAGAAGGCACAATTTATTTTTATCTTATATGGCAGCATATAATAACACACGTGCTATCTAAGTGGCATACACGGGGTAGAACAATATCTAAAGACTGTAATATTTTGTGTGCATGAATCCAGAGAGTGTCAAATTACTAGAAGAGGAAACGAAAGATATTCTAAGGCTTAATCACAATGCTAGCTTACAGTACACAGATGCTGTCATATGAAAAAAAGCAATTCCTCAACTTCTCTCAGCTCAATGGTTGTGATTCTTTTGCAAGTCCAGTTGCTGTATAATGAAGAAGAACTTCAGTCATGACAACTGAAACAGATACGTACCTAACCTCCATGACAATGACATTTAGCCTTCATATTTATAAGAAGCTGACCCAACCTGGATGTCTAAATATGATTCAGTTGAGCTCATTGAATCTTCAACTTTTGAGCACTGCAATTCCAAGTTAAACTTGTTCATAATATTGTGTGCTTGTAAGTTTGGCTGCTAAAATACATCCTGACCACTAAGCTGTTTTTGTGCAAGAACCTAACTTTTCATTCCAAGTCAAAGCATTTCCAAGTTAAAGCATATAGATGTCAGATACCACTAGATTCGAAATATGTTTGAAGAGAAGCAGTTACAGCTTTAGAAAATTCACATAGATGAAAATGGGGCAGACATGTTGACAAAGACCTTGTCAAAAGAAAGGCAAGAGATATGCCGACAGCTGGTCGGCATGATTTCACACTAAGAAAGCATGAGACAGCCTCCCTTATGGGCTGAAGGGGGAGGTTGTTGGGCCCATGGCCCAATTTGTTTAGCCCATTAGGGCAAAAGGGAACGCTACTCCTTTTTCTACCAGAATTTTTTTTTACTCTCTTTAAAAGGAGCAGCTGTCTGGAAAAAAGTGGTGAAGCAGGTAGCAGGTATTTCTTTTTTTTCTAGGAGCATGGATTGCTAGGGGAAGAGACGGAAGGGCTGCTGCTTGGTGCTTGACTATGTGGGAGGACTTCCACTCCAGGAATCACGTGAAGGTGCTGCAGAAAAAAACAAGAGAAGAAGAAGAGAAGAAAGAAAATAATGAGGTAATGCAGGAGACCGTATTTTTGGTGACGTAATCCTTATATCCCTATTATTCTCTTGTGATTGTTTCTCAAGTCCTGGCAAGGAACTTTGAGACTTGGATATTTATTATTCTATAGTGGATCTTCTTCTCTGGCTTGCCTGTGGTTTTTTTCCTTTATCTTGGAGGGATTTTCCACGTAAATCTTGGTGTTTCTATGATTGTGTGGTTTGCGCATTTTATTTATTATTCCGTTGTGTATTACAGTTTGCTAGTATTTGCTCGTACACGGATTCTTTCCCATCAACTGGTATCAGAGCCTGTGAATTTTTGTGTGCGAGCATGGAGGCCGGTAATGTTTCCCGCATGATCAGTCTGAACGGAAACAATTGGATGATATGGAAACCGAGGATGGAGGATCTCTTTTATTGCAAGGATCTATATGGACCTTTGGAAGGGGTCAAAGCAAAGCCCGTTACAATGACAGATGATGCTTGGATCATGTTAGATCGGAAAGCAGTCGGTTTTATTCGAAGTGATTGGATGATAGTGTCTTTCACCATGTTTCGACTGAGACTTCTGCAAACTCTCTTTGGAAAAAGTTAGAAAGTCTCTATGAGAGAAAAACAGCTGGCAACAAGGCTTTCTTGATTAGAAAACTAGTGAATCTGAAATATAAAGAGGGTGCTTCTATTGCTGAGCATTTGAATGAAATGCAGAGTATTATAACCAGTTATCCTATATAAAATGTCTCTTGATGATGAGTTGCAGGCATTGTTACTTCTCAGTTCATTGCCAGAAAGTTGGGAGACACTGGTAGTTTCCCTCAGTAATTCTGCACCAGACGGTGTTGTCACCATGAGTCAAGTAACAGGCAGTTTGTTGAATGAGGAGTTAGGAGGAAGAATTCAGCAACTTCTCAGATTGATTCACAGGCACTTGTCTCAGAGAATAGAGGACGGTCAAAGTCTAGAAATAGAGACAATTCATACAAGGGTAGAAGCAAATCAAGGTCAAGAAAAGATATTACTTGCTATAACTGTGGTGAGAAAGGGCACTACAAGAATCAGTGTAAGAAGCCTAAGAAGAGTAAGAAAAAGGAAAAAGAAGTGGAGGATACAGAGTCAAAGGAGAATATCACAGCTACTGTGCAGAGTGATGATTATTTGATTTTGTCTACTTCTGATGGTATCTTCTCATGTGAGTGTCAGAATCATGAGTGGGTGATTGACACAGGTGCTTCTTATCATGCTACACCACGGAGGGAGTTTTTTTCTACATATAAGACTGAAAATTTTGGTGTTGTCAAGATGGGAAATCAAGGCACAGCAGACATCATTGGCATGGGTGACATCCACATGAAGACCAATCTTGGCTGTAAGTTGGTGCTCAAGGATGTAAGGCATGTAGCTGACTTGAGGCTAAATTTAATCTCAGTTGGAAGACTTGATGATGAAGACTTTGATAGCAGATTTCATAAAGGGCAATGGAAGCTCAGTAAAGGTTCACTTGTTGTAGCCAGTGGGAAGAAATGTCACACTTTATACAGGTTGCAGGCTAAAGCTTATGGTGAACAGTTGAATGTTACAGAGAACGACTTCAGCATGGAGTTGTGGCATAAACGACTGGGACACATGAGTGAGAAGGGGCTGCAAGTTCTTTCCAAGGGAGAAGTTCTACCAGACTTCAAAGGTGTACATCTGAACCCATGTGTTGATTGTTTGGTTGGCAAGCAACATAGAGTTTTTTTGCTAGTCCTGCTTTATCTAGAAAAATGCATGTTTTGGATCGTATCTATACAGATGTTTGTGGTCCTCTGAGGACAAAAACTCCTAGTGGATCAGTTAATGTTCCAGGCATCAGTGGTGCACTTTATTTTGTCACTTTTATAGATGATTTTTCTAGAAAAGTTTGGGTCTATGGTTTGAAGACTAAAGATCAGGTTATTAATGTCTTCAAAGAGTTTCATGCCAGAGTTGAAAGAGAGACAGGAAAGAAACTGAAATGTATAAGGTCAGATAATGGTGGTGAGTACACAGGGTTATTTGATAATTATTGCAGATCACATGGCATTCAACATGAGATGACAGTTCCTGGTACTCCTCAGCATAATGCAATTGCAGAGAGGATGAACCGCACCATCATGAAAAAGATCAGATGTATGCTTTCACAGTCCAAGTTACCTAAAAGATTTTGGGATGAGGCATTGAAGACAGTAGTTGATGTAACAAACTTGTCATCCATATACAGCTCTAGATGGTGATGTTGCAGAGCGTGTATGGTCAGAGAAAGATGTCTCTTATAAGCACTTGAGAGTGTTTGGTTGCCGTGCATTTGCACATGTTCCAGACATTGAGAGGTCCAAGCTGGATGGTAAGACAAAAGAATGTGCTTTGCTTGGTTACTCACAAGATGAGTTTGGTTATAGACTCTTGGGATCCAGAAAAGCAGAAGGTGTTCAGAAGCAGAGATGTTGTATTTTTTGAAGATCAAACCCTTCAAGACTTTAAGAAGGAGGTGCCAGTCAAGTCTTCTGCAGGAGGATTACAGACTGTGATCCAGTTACTCCTCCAGTATATCAGGGTGATGGGGGAGATGTGCAAGAAAATAGTGCAGGAGCAGATGTTAACTCACCTGTAGGACATGTTGAGCAGGAAGGAGATTAGGAGCAACCTCCTACAGAGCCTCAGCTAAGAAGATCTACCAGACATCGCCAACCTTCCAAAAGGTATTCTACAGATGAATATTTAATGCTTGATGAATGAACCAGAATTAACAGTTGAAAGTGAGCAGAGTTTAGTAGGTATGCAAATTATGGTTACCACATTTGATTTAGTGGAACTACCAAGGCTTTAAAGAACAAGTGGGTTTTCAGGTTAAAGATTCAACAGCATTTTCTAACCAAAGTACAAGGCAGATTGGTTGTGAAAGGCTTTGGTCAAAAGAAAGGTATTGACTTTGAAAGATGTTTTCTCCTGTTGTTAAAATGTCTTCAATTCTTGCTTTATTGCTGCTAGTCTAGACTGGAGGTTGAGCAGTTAGATGTGAGCTTTTCTTCATGGTGATTTGGAGGAGGAAATCTATATGGAGCAACTCAGGCTTCAAAGTCAAAGGTAAAGAAAATCTTATCTGCAGATTGAAAAAAGCTCATGGGCTGAAACACAAAAGAAATTGGTAAGAAATTTGATTCATTTATGGCTGAAAATGGATACAAAGATGGCTTCAGATCGTGAGTTGTCCTCAAATGGTTATGAATAGATACTTCTATGATGAAGATGAAGAAGGAGAAGAATATTTGAGGTTGAAGAAGTATTTCATTCCATCAAATGAAACTAGGGTTACAATTTCATTAAGTGGGCCAGGTGATCAATAAAAAGTACATTGGACTCTTTGAGGTTCTATGCTCAAGCCAGTTGGTTCTCCTCTTGCAGAAATGCTCAGAGGTTTTGATGAGAAGAGCAATGAAAGGTTCCTTACGCTTCAGCAGTCGGAAGTTTGATGTATGCGATGATACGAGGCCAGACATCGCATATGCAGTTGTTGCTTGATTTCTTCAAATCCAAGCATGTGCAGTCTCAGTGGATTCTAGAGGAAGCTCTAAAGTTTGTTAAGCTTGGGAGTGGTCCACCTGTGCTGATTGGTTACACAGATGTAGATATGGCGAGAGATATTGATACAAGGAAGTCCACATCAGGTTTCATACTTACTTTTGCAGGGGGAGCTGTATCATGGCAATCCAGATTGCAAAGGTGTGTAGCTCTCTCTACCACATAGGCAGAATATATTGCTGCTACCGAAGTCTGTAAGGAGATGCTGTGGATGAAAGAATTCTTATATGAATTGGGACTAAAACAGAAAAATTATGTGGTACATTGTGACAGCCAGAGCGCCATCCACTTGTGCAAGAACCCAACTTTTCATTCCAAGTCAAAGCATATAGATGTCAGATACCACTGGATTCGAAATGTGTTTGAAGAGAAGCAGTTACAGCTTCAGAAAATTCACACAGATGAAAATGGGGCAGACATGTTGACAAAGACCTTGTCAAAAGAAAGGCAAGAGATATGCCGACAGCTGGTCGGCATGATTTCACACTAAGGAAGCATGAGACAGCCTCCCTTATGGGTTGAAGGGGGAGGTTGTTGGGCCCATGGCCCAATTTGTTTAGCCCATTAGGGCAAAAGGGAACGCTACTCCTTTTTCTACCAGGATTTTTTTTTTCTCTTTAAAAAGAGCAGCCGTCTGGAAAAAAGTGGTGAAGCAGGTAGTGGGTATTTCTCTTTTTTCTAGGAGTGTGGATTGCTAGGGAAAGAGAAGGAAGGGCTGCTGCTTGGTGCTTGACTATGTGGGAGGACTTCCACTCCAGGAATCACGTGAAGGTGCTGCAGAAGAAAAACAAGAGGAAGAAGAAGAGAAGGGAAGAAAATAAGGAGGTAACGCAGGAGACCGTATTTTTCGGTGACGTAATCCTTATATCCCTATTATTCTCTTATGATTGTTTCTCAAGTCTTGGCAAGGGACTTTAAGACTTAGATATTTATTATTCTATAGTGGATCTTTTTCTCTGGCTTTTTTCGTGTTTTTTTTCTTCCTTTATCTTGGAGGGATTTTCCACGTAAATCTTGGTATTTCTATGATTGTGTGGTTTGCATTTTATTTATTATTCCACTGCGTATTACGGTCTGCTAGTATTTGCTTGTACACGGATTCTTTCCCATCATAAGCTTCCAGTAATTTTTCAGGAGACAACAAGTTTGGCTATTGCTTCTGCCAGTTTCCTTTTCTGCACAGCAGTTTTATGAGATTGTGAAATAGCACATTATCAACAGGCAATGTAGAAATTTTACCTCGCCGAACACCTCCCCTGCTTCCTGCATTTTTCTCTTTATTAAGATAATATTAGTCATGTAACCTCTGTTCAATTTCACAGACAAATTTTCAAGTAAAATTGATAATCACCACCGCCGCATGAACCAGCAATTAATAAGTTATACGTAACAACATCAGAAAGAACCCCACCAGCAAGTATTACTACTATTCAAAATAACTATTCCAGAATGATGATCAAAGAATTCCAAAGCACCCGATGAGCTGAACCACATCATAAGCATATAATTAAGTGAAAACTAAAAGGTAAGGCATGTAGATTTTAAGGATCATGCAGTGGAATGTAAGCAAATTCATTTAATTTTCTCAACAAAACAACATTAGTCTATTCATCTTTCCTAAAATTGTAAGTATCCTAAATAATCCAAGAAATTCCCGTATTAAATTTACATGCAAAAAAGATAGGAGGAAAAAATCTTCGTTCAATATATGGAGATAAAAAATTTTCTTGATTGAATACATGGATACCTAGGAATACATCTTAAAGAAGTCTAAACAAGATTAATCATGGATTAATTGATCTCTTTCTGACTAAAATGAAATGAATCTCAATAACTATATGTAAATGGATCTTGAATTTAGAATCATTTTTTAAAAAAAATCATATCTTATTACCAATATGCATTATTTATTTTTTAACTACAAATGCTAAGACAATGGTTGCAGTGGCCATAAATCCATTCGGTCTTTGTCGGTTCCTCATCTGGAGTGATGAGTGGCTTGGTGGAGATAAAGTCGAGCACTTCATTCAATGGCTCAGGAAAGTATCATCCTAGAAGGTGACTCATTGCAGAACGTCAAGAAAGTATCTTCATAGTAAACGCAGTTGGAGTTTTCCTTCTGCTTGCTCATTATATTATATTATTATTCCGTGTTGGAGTTTAGTGCTTGATGAATAATAATGAAATTAACTTTGTTGAAGAAGTATTCTGAGCTTTCACCTTCTGTTGCTAATTATTATTGGTTACCATCTTTGAATTCCTTAGTTCCTGATTCGAAGACCACAACCCCTCTTCTTGGATTAAAAATTTTTTATTCCTTTTTCTGGAATTCCTCACGGATCAATTTCATTTCCACTCCAATGCACGGATCACAAAGGCCTCCTTTCCCTTCGAGAAGTCAATGCTTGACTTTTTGGCACCAGTACATCCTTATGTCACCTCCTTTCCACCGTGTACGTGAGTCAAGGCTAAAACTCACGGTTCCTTCACACCTTCACGGAAAGCCTCACGGAAGCACGTCTCACGGAACTCCCTCACGGAAAAGGAAACCTTGGGAAGAAATTTCTCTTCAAGCACTCAAACTCCTCCCACGAAGATGAGCGTTCACGTCGTGAGTTCGTCCTCAACAATTGGCCATGAATAGGATAGAGGAGGAAGATGGAGAGAGAGGAGAGAGAGAACTATCTTAGGAGAAAAGAATTTATTTCTTATTCCATCCAAACCCTAGAAACTAGGGTTTAAATACATTCATTAAGTGGGCCAGGCCCTGACTCAATAAAAACTCCGATGGACTAACTTAATGAGATTAAACTAATCTTCAAGCCCGTGTACACCCGTTATATGATTTAATCTCAACTTTTGGACCCACACTCAACCCAATACAAGTTAGTCCTCCTGGACCTTGATAGCATCACACTAGGCCTAACAATCTTTATCTTGATGCTTTCAAGGCCTTAGCATGTCCGCCATGTCCATCAGCTGCATTCCTATGAAAGCTGTCCCGTAAAAGAACCTTGGTTAGTGCATTATTAGATTCTTCTTAGTATGTACCTTTATCAGCTCCACTCCACCTTCTTTCATCATATCTCTATAGTCGAAGCCTTCATTCTGAGAGTATCCTTTGACCACTAGTCCTGCCTTGTACCTAATTCCCTCTTGCTCTGAAGGTCCTTTATTGCACTGTTAAACCCATTTATAACCAATAGATTTCTTTTCTTGTGGCAACTAGACCACCTACAATATGCCAGTCCTATGGAGAGACCGCGTCTTCTCTGCCATAGCCTGCATCTCCTGTCATAGCTTGAATCCACCTAGCTCTATCCTGGCTATTCTGGCTCTCCACAGCTTCCTGATAGGTGTAAGGGTCTCCATTCGCTGTCATCAGGGCATATGACATTGAATCCTCAAAGTTGTATCGAACTAGTGGTCGCACGTTTCTCCTGGGCCTATGCAGTGCGATCCCAGTATCAGTCCTCTGCTCAGCTGCATCCTCCTGAGTCCTCTGCTCAGCTGCATCCTACTGAACTTTCTGGCTTCTAACCCCTCTGCTAGTCCTCTCCATCTGAATCTCAAATCCTCCTGATCTACTAGCAAATGGCACAACTTTGTAAGATGTCATCTGACTAGTGTTACCGTGTTCCACCTTCTGCAGTCCCTGCTATGCATATGTGCTATCTCTACTCTGAAGGATCGAGCTCTCATCGAAGGTCACATCTCTACTGATGACAACCTTCTTCTTCAAGGGATTCCAAAGCCGATACCCTTTGATTTTATGCGGGTAGCCCAGGAACACTATCTTCTTAGACCTGGCATCCAACTTACTCTGCTTCCCAGCACCAACATGCACAAATGCTGTGCATCCAAATACCCTCAGATAGTTTAGGCTTGTCTTTCCTCCTATTGAGAAGTTTTCATCACCGAGAAGTTCCTTTTGATGCCCCACTCCTCACAAAATCTCTGAAACTCCCTGCTGGTGTAATCTTTGCCATTGTCTAATCTTAGACACTTCATACTCCTACCCTGCTCCTTCTCAACCTTAGCCTTCCAGATTCTGAACTTGATAAAGACCTCTGATTTCTCCTTCATGAAGTAGATCCACTACTTTTATGAGAAATCATCTATCAAGATAAAGAAGTATCCGACCCCATTCCTTGTAGAAATCAGGACTGGTCCCTAGACATCCATATGTATTAGCTCCAGGGGCTCTGTACTCTTAACTGTGCTGACCAAGAACTGCACTCTCCTCTGCTTTCCAATCTGACATGGCTCACAGATCTCCATATCTCCACCACTCAGGTTTGGAAGCAGCCATCTTTTGCTCAATTCTTTCATCCTCATGTCTCCCATGTGTCCTAGGCGGTAATGTCACATCCTATACACATCTTGAGGATCCTATTCTATAGCTGCTACCTTAGATTTTCTGGTTACCACAGAGCCCTCCAACCTATATAAGTTGTTCTTCAGACTTCTCCCTCTCAACACTACCATAGCTCCATTAAAGATGTTCAGAACTCCACTCCTGGCATAATTGTTGAAGCTGTATCTAGTCTGCTTCAGGTACCCCAGTGACACCATATTCTTCTTAAGTTCTAGGACATGCTTCACACTGATAAGAGTGCATATCATGCCATCAAACATTCTCACCCTCACTGTGCCAATCCTTGCCATCTTGCAAGGGTGATCATCTTCAAGAGTCACACACCCCTCATCAACCTTTGTGTAAGTGCTGAATTACTACTGGTTGGGAGTGTAATGATGAGAACAAGCTAAATTCAAGATCCACACCTCTATGCTATGCCTGTGATCATCTGATACCACCAAGAGATCATCCTCTTCCTTCTGACCTGCACTGTACTCATAGATTCAGATCCTTTCTTTTCTTTCTTTTGATTTTTTCTCGTAGGACAATCCCTCTTGAAATGTACTACCTTACCACATTTATAGCACTTAGCCTTCTTAGACTTTGACCGTTCCCAAGGCCTGCTCCTGTCCCTACCTTTACCTGACCCTTCCCTAACTGATAGATGCTTTAGGGGAATAGCATTCTTGGTCATCTTCTTCCTTTGCTCATTCGTCTGAAGTACCAAGATAATATCTTTATAAAACAATATCTCCTTCCCATAGAGCGGCATCGTGATCAAATGAGTCATGTGATGTAGGCAATGAACATAATAGCAAAGTGACTTATCTTTCTCCTCCATCTTTATCCTGACATTCAATAATTCATTGCTCATCTGGTCGAATACCTGGATGTGGCCCAGCACATCTCTACATTCTAACATCCGAAGGCTGTTGAGGCGCTTCTTCAACGTCAACTTGTTGCACATATTTCTTTCTATGTAGAGGGTATGCAACTTCGACCAGAGTCCCTTCGGGGTCTTCTTCTCCAACATTGAATAAAGGGCTGAATCTGCCAGACATCCTCTGATCGCTGAACATGCTTTCTTCTCCAACGACATCCACTGCTTATCTGTCATCCTATCTGGCCTTTCTTCCAAAGCCAGATCTAAACCTTGCTACAGAAGAAGGTCCTCTACCCAAACTTTCCACATGGAGAAACTTTTCTTCCCATCAAACTTTTCAAAATCTAATTTTATGCTACTACCCATGGCGAGATCTGAACCAAAAAAATAGTATAAAAAATATTTTAGAAAATTGAGAGACCTTGATGAAGCCTTGCTGAAAATTTTCAGCCCTTGAAGATCTCCAACCAACTTCTTCTTGCATCTGGCTCTGATACCAACAATTGGGGTTTAGTGCTTGATGAACAGCAATGGGATCAACCTCGCTAGAGAAGTATCCTGGGCTTTCACCTTATGTTACCAATGATCAGACTGATTACCATCCTTGAATCCCTTAGTTCCTGGTTCAAAGACCACATCCCTTCTTCTTGGATTAAAAATATTTTAATCCTTTTTCTGGAATTCTTCATGGACCAATTCCATTTCCACTCCAACGCATGGATCGCGAAGGCCTCCTTTTCCCTTCAAGAAGTCAATGCTTGACTTTTTGGCACCAACACATCCTTATGTCACCTCCCTTTCCACCATGTATATGAGTCAAGGCTGAAACTCACGGTTCCTTCACGCCTTCATGGAAAGCCTCATAGAAGCACGTCTCACGGAACTCCCTCAGAGAAAAGGAAACATTGGGAAAAAATTTCTCTTCAAGCACTCGAACGCCTCCCACGAAGATGAGCGTTTATGTCATGCGTTCGTCCTCAACGATCGGCCATGAATAGGATAAAGGAGGAAGAAAGAGAGAGAAAGGAGAGAGTGAATTATCTTGGAAGAAAAGAATCTATTTCTTATTCCATCCAAACCCTAGAAATCAGGATTTAAATACATCCACCAAGTGGACCAAGCTCAGAGTGTACAAAACTCTCATGGACTAACCCAATGAGATTAAACTAATTCCCAAGCCCGTGTACATCGTGACTTGATTTAATCTCAACCCTTGGACCCATACCTAGCCCAATACAAATTAGCCCTCTTGGGCCTTGATAGCACCACACTAGGCCCAACATTCCAATGTTGATTCTTCTACTAACGTTGATCATTACATGTAAGTGACTCGACTCAGTTCTTGAATTCTTTAAAAGAGCAATGTAAACTCGGTGATCAAGTTCAGGAACAGTCACGCCCCAGACCCAAATATTGGCTAGGGTGACAACCCGCCGCGTGCCGGGCACGCAAGGCGTTACAAAATTCTTCAAACATGCATATGAGAATATATAAACCAACCAGGTTCATAACTGGATACTAAAGTTTTTGGGTTACAAACCCTACACACCATAAAGTTTGGGCTATAAGCCCTACACACATAATTGATACTGGAATTACAGCAAAATACTGGATCATTATTTTATTTATCACAAGATCCACCGATCTCTATTATCCATCTTCAGTTCCGTGGCTCTGACACAAAAACATTAGAAAAATGATATGAGTTTACACTCAGTAAGTAAGCCTATTATACAATTTAATCATCATACCAATCATCATATCATAATTTGTATTTAACATGCTATCAACATATGCATCTTAACATAATTCGAACCTCCCATAAGCATCAGTGTATACATTCTAGCAAACCCACTGTTTATATAATTATAGATTTCCTATGTGTCCCACGGCCCTGCAATACCTCTATCAGAGCACATCCTCAAGATGTGTGGCCATATAAGCTCAACAGAACACATTGGTGTGTGGGGCCATACCATAACAGAACACACTATCTTCGATGTATGTGGCCATAAGAACTCAACAGAACACACTATCCTCAATGTATGTGGCCATAGAAACTCAACAGAACACACTATCCTCAATGTATGTGGCCATAGGAACTCAACAGAACACATCGTAGAACATGTGGGGTCAACCATAATCGAACACGTCTACAATATGTGGGCCATAACATAACAGAATACATCTCCAGTGTGTGAGGCCATAACATAACAGAATACATCTCCAGTGTGTGAGGCCATATCATAACAGAACACAACCACAATGTCTGGGGCCATAGTAAAGGAGAACCGCGGCGACACATATAAATCTATTTAACATTTCCATCGCAACTACATCATGCATATGTATCTCACATTATTTCACAGTGGTTTGCACAGCTATTAGAACATACATGTAGCCACATAACATGTTATACATACAGTCACATTTCTGGCATATGCATGAATAAATCAAATCATTTGAAATCCATAATTCCATGCTATATAGACAATTCAAATAATTTCAAAAATGCATGCAACTATATATATTCAATTTAAAAATTTTGCATAATAGTCTTACTTACTTTCTACGCAAAATCCAAATGATACTTCAACTAATTAGATGTCTGGGTACCTACAGGATCAATGTACATAATCAATTCACTGAAATCTGAAATAAATTTGACTTTTTAACACCCCACCCAGACCAGCTCACGGGCCCAACTTCGGGCTCGCATAACTCCCTCGATACTCACCCAAATGGGGAAGTAAAAATATCCTTAGAAACTAGAATTAACCCAGATTCTAGCCATATTTTTATTTTCTATTTTTCGGCCCGTTACAGGGCCCAAAACTCAGCCCCAAAACCTCTCGCCGCACGGCCCAATAGGGCCCAAACTAGGCCGCCCAGCCGGCCCACTCTAGCACTTGATCCCCGCGAAACAGGGGACAGCTTCCGGCCGGCGGCCAGGGCCGCCGCCGGCCTAATTCCGTCCGGCCCGGCCACCGGAGACCGGGCCGGAGCCGGCCGCCGCCGCGGCCGGCCTCCTTCCTCCCCCTCTCTCTCCCAATTTCTCTTCCTCTCTCTCCTTCTCTCCGCGCGGCCTGTTACCACGCCGGCGGTCTCTCCGGCAATTTGGAGGCGGTCCGGCCACCATTGGCCGGACCGGAGACGGCTGCCGCCACCGCCAACCACCTCCAACAATCCATTCTCTCCAATTTCTCTAATTCCATTTGAATTTGATGCTTTTCCTTCTTCCCGTCCGCACGGCTCTAATTGTGCCGGCGGCACGGCCGGCCACCTTGGCCGGCCGGACCTCCACCGGACGCTCGCCCGGCGCCGGTGGAGGCGACAGGCCGATGCTCGGGCCCGGCGAGGCGGCGAGCACGCCGCCGGGCCCGAACCAACCGGCGGAAGCCGGTTCGCCACCGTGAGAGAGAAGGGCCAATTGGCCCTCTCTCTCTCTCTCTCTCCACCACTACCCCGCCGGACGCCTCCCCCGGCGCCGGCGGGGTCGCCGGCCAAGTCTCAGGCCCGGCGAGGCGGCGAGCACGCCGCCGGGCCTGAACCAAGGAATTCGGCCGGCACTGGCTCATCTCCCGCTCTCTGTCTCAGGCGCTCTCTCTCTCTCTCTCTATCTGGCTCTCTCCTGATACTCTCTCTCTTCCTCTCTGGTTCTTTCTCTCTCTCATTCTCTCTACCAGACTTTCACTCCCTCTCTCTATCTCTGTCATGGTTACGAAAGTTACCTGAAGAACGTGCGCACGCCGGGCAGGAGGAGGGAGGTCACCCTCCATCCTCTATTTAATCCCCCGCGTGACGCCTCGGTTTTAAGAGTTACGACTTATCGCTTTACCTGGAGCGAAACGTCCATCTGGGAAAACCAACAGGTAGGGAAGACCAACAGGTAGGGTTTGGTTCATCTGAACCAAGGCTGGTTCACATGAACCGGGTGTCACATTCTCCCCTCCTTACAAAAATTTTGGCCTCGAAATTAGTACACTATAAATTTTCAAAAGACAGTAATTTAAGATAGATAAATTACCTTCAAATAATTGTGGATACTTTGATTTCATTTCTTCCTCTAGCTCCCAAGTAGCCTCCCTCTCAGTAACCTCCCCAACTCCATATCATAAGGAATACAACACCATCTCAGGACTTAATCCTTGCGGTCCACCATGTGCACAAAATGATTTTCATAGGTCAATTCCTTCTTAAACTAAATCGGTTCAAGTTTTAACACATAACGGGGTTTGAAATATATCTCCTCAGTCATAAAGGTATGAAACACATTGAACACCTCAAAAAGTAATGAAGATAGTGCTAAGCAATAAGCTGCCTCCTATTCCTTGATCAACATCTCAAATGGCCCAATGTATTGTGGCTCAAATCACCTCTAACACAAATCTCATCATATCATTGTTAGTAAAATTTCCAAATGATCTTTAACCTGAAATTTCAAATCTTTCTGTTTAACATCAACATAACCTTTCTATTAACTCTGAGCTACATGAAGCTGCTTTGATACTTTCTCATATTTGCTAAACCAGCTCAGTAATCAAAATTTTCTCTCTCACACTTCATCTCAATAAAATTTACACCTTTTATCATAGACAACAAAATGAATCCATTTGAATGTTGGCTTGGTAATCAAATAAGCAATTTCACTAAAGGTAAAAATTTATGCCAAGCACCTCCAAAATCTATTACACAAGCTTGCAGTATATCATTTAAAATCTTATTGGTTCATGCATATTATCCATCTATTTGAGGGTGGAAGGCTGGACCGAAATTCAGCTTAATTCACTAAGCCTTATGAAAACATCATTAAATTAAAAGAGTGAGCCGATTGGGTTCAGACTCAATTTACGCAGTTTACATTAAACTAAAAATAAATATTAACATTTAACCCACTAAAATTTCATCCTCGAAATTAAATGTTCACAAATTTTGTACTATTAAAGATACTCACTAGCAAACTTTTATTTCATTCCCAAGTACCCAAATGACATGTCCAACTTTCAAAATTAATTTGATCTTTCCACCAAATAAAATTGAATTCCTTAAGAAGTATTTTTTTTTCCTTTTTTTTTTTTTTTTTTTACCTTATCCCCTCACAACACAATCATCATAAATATCATAGGGTCCATCATATGTATTATGTCATCCATTCTTAAGGTTAGTAACACATCAGGTACTCTTAATTCCTCGATAAGACAGTTCTAAATTCTTTTGAATTAAGTATAAGATAGTTTGCTTCCAATGCTCTCTCAACTCTTAAATAGTTGAATGTGTCACTAATCATTACAATACTTATTTCAATCATCATAACATACTTGGTTTCACTCTTGAATACTTCAAGCTAACATCAATGAACATTATGCCAATCATTTAGGATATTTTTCATAATTATCATAATCAATTAATTTAATTTCTTTGAATAATAGTGCCATTATCAATCATCAGTATGATTAATTTATCTCCTTCATATTTATGAATAATACCACCATAACCAATCAATTTCTCATGAATAGGTCAGTATATCCTCAATAAATAATGTAATTTAAATGATTCAAATTCTTGAATCGATTATTTCGTTACCAATGATTATCAAAATCATCTATAGATCATGCAATGCTATATCATGGCCAACTAATTTAAACCCTTTGAATATCTCAAAGTGACTTCACTAATCTAGCTCAGATGGATATATGACTTATAAGGCCAATAAAGATTAAAAATGCACTTACCATCCGAAAGACATAATTGAAAATTATAGTAATCTCTCTATGACTTGAAAGTGATAATAGATGTACCCTTAACCATAATCCATAACTGATAATAATCAACATAAAATCATCTCCCTCCTATTATCTTAACAATAATTATGCCACTTATGGATGAATGATAATTTATCCATCTGGAGAAAGATATCTACTTAGGAACTATGAAGAAAGGTACAATAAGTATGCACAATAAATTAATGAATATATATATCTTGATTTAGAAATCTATAAAAATGAAAATCCCCATGAAATTCTTTATCAATGGAGTTTATCTTATTCTCATTCTTGCTAAAATCTTTCACTTTCTACCATCAAAATATTTGATCATTTATAGCCAAAATCAGTTCTAAAGATTAATAGAGTCTACTGCTTTCAAAAACTTAAACAGTAATTATCTCAGAATTTAAAATTTTATAATCTTCCTAAATGATCCATCATGATATAATATGCAGTCAACCACTTCATTAACATCAGCATCAACCATCTCCATATCTAGCAATTTAACAATCAGTTCTGAACATGCAATATCCATAAAAGTTCTCTTAATAAAATTCACTATATATACTTATCCATCCAGACTCAAATCCAGAAAGTACTCAATTATGATTAATCAAAAACATGTAATTTACTATTTTATTCCTAAAATATCATCAATATTGATCATTTCTATAACCAGCAAATTAGCTCATAATCTTAACTTACAATATCAACAAAATAAAAATTTATTATATACATCCACATTCAAATTTAGATTTACTAACTCCAAATCCATATATCAACTCAATTGCAATATGAACATAATGATGATATCTTAGTCATATTAGTCATCAATTGAAATTTTCCACTACTATGTTTATTTCGTATATTCATCTATCTTTTATTGCATACCCAATTAAAATTTCATCTCCCATATTATTTAAAGGTCTGAAACTGCTACGAATCATTTCCAACAAGTTTAATGGAGCTAAAACCTCTAGAAGCCCCTTGACCTCCCCATTGGTCAAGGCTACCAGTCAGGGAGCCCACATAATATCATTGGCTTGCGATGGTTCTTTCTCAATTTCTATCAAACTTGTAATTCTTAATAAACTTTAAATTTCAAGCTTCCAAAGCATAATTCATGAAATTCCTTGAAAGTCATAATTGTCTCCATATCATCCTAGTATTTTGCCTAGAGTGTCAATATGCATATGTCCCTAAGGTCATAACCTGGGTCCTGTGGGTTATGGGCCCACCACGCTTCCGCTACACACTCTGATGCTGCATGTCCTGCATAGACCGTGCCATACCCGAGAGAGCTTGAAGCATCTCGACTGGAATCGCTGGTGCTCAATCCCTACTGGGTTGGCAGGGGCCATACCTCCAGTAGTTCCTTAACCCACCAGTTGATCAGCAATACCGGCCAGAGAGTCCTCCTCATACAGTTGGCTCCTAGTACGGCGAGCCATAACTATTTTCTGTTAAATTAGATGTGTTAATATCATAAACTAAAGTGTCAGGTGACTCTAAGTATAATGTCATCAAAATATGTTCTCTCCATGTTATCATGTCAATATGTTTGTGTCCCTAGGGTCATAAGTTCTCTACATGTTATCATGTCAATATGTCCGTGTCCCTAGGGTCATAACCCAAGCTCTGATACCACTTAAGCTGTCACGCCCCAGACCCAAATATTGGCTAGGGTGACAACCCGCCGCGTGCCGGGCACGCAAGGCGTTACAAAATTCTTCAAACATGCATATGAGAATATATAAACCAACCAGGTTCATAACTGGATACTAAAGTTTTGGGTTACAAACCCTACACACCATAAAGTTTGGGCTATAAGCCCTACACACATAATTGATACTGGAATTACAGCAAAATACTGGATCATTATTTTATTTATCACAAGATCCACCGATCTCTATTATCCATCTTCTGTTCCGTGGCTCTGACACAAAAACATTAGAAAAATGATATGAGTTTACACTCAGTAAGTAAGCCTATTATACAATTTAATCATCATATCAATCATCATGTCATAATTTGTATTTAACATGCTATCAACATATGCATCTTAACATAATTCGAACCTCCCATAAGCATCAGTGTATACATTCTAGCAAACCCACTGTTTATATAATTATAGATTTCCTATGTGTCCCACGGCCCTGCAATACCTCTATCAGAGCACATCCTCAAGATGTGTGGCCATATAAGCTCAACAGAACACAGTGGTGTGTGGGGCCATACCATAACAGAACACACTATCTTCGATGTATGTGGCCATAAGAACTCAACAGAACACACTATCCTCAATGTATGTGGCCATAGAAACTCAACAGAACACACTATCCTCAATGTATGTGGCCATAGGAACTCAACAGAACACATCGTAGAACATGTGGGGTCAACCATAACCGAACACGTCTACAATATGTGGGCCATAACATAACAGAATACATCTCCAGTGTGTGAGGCCATAACATAACAGAATACATCTCCAGTGTGTGAGGCCATATCATAACAGAACACAACCACAATGTGTGGGGCCATAGTAAAGGAGAACCGCGGCGACACATATAAATCTATTTAACATTTCCATCGCAACTACATCATGCATATGTATCTCACATTATTTCACAGTGGTTTGCACAGCTATTAGAACATACATGTAGCCACATAACATGTTATACATACAGTCACATTTCTGGCATATGCATGAATAAATCAAATCATTTGAAATCCATAATTCCATGCTATATAGACAATTCAAATAATTTCAAAAATGCATGCAACTATATATATATTCAATTTAAAAATTTTGCATAATAGTCTTACTTACTTTCTACGCAAAATCCAAATGATACTTCAACTAATTAGATGTCTGGGTACCTACAGGATCAATGTACATAATCAATTCACTGAAATCTGAAATAAATTTGACTTTTTAACACCCCACCCAGACCAGCTCACGGGCCCAACTTCGGGCTCACATAACTCCCTCGATACTCACCCAAATGGGGAAGTAAAAATATCCTTAGAAACTAGAATTAACCCAGATTCTAGCCATATTTTTATTTCTATTTTTCGGCCCGTTACAGGGCCCAAAACTCAGCCCCAAAACCTCTCGCCGCACGGCCCAATAGGGCCCAAACTAGGCCGGCCCAGCCGGCCCACTCTAGCACTTGATCCCCGCTCCCCTGTTTCGCCCGAAACAGGGGACAGCTTCCGGCCGGCGGCCAGGGCCGCCGCCGGCCTAATTCGTCCGGCCCGGCCACCGGAGACCGGGCCGGAGCCGGCCGCCGCCGCGGCCGGCCTCCTTCCTCCCCCTCTCTCTCCCAATTTCTCTTCCTCTCTCTCCTTCTCTCCGCGCGGCCTGTTACCACGCCGGCGGTCTCTCCGGCAATTTGGAGGCGGTCCGGCCACCATTGGCCGGACCGGAGACGGCTGCCGCCACCGCCAACCACCTCCAACAATCCATTCTCTCCAATTTCTCTAATTCCATTTGAATTTGATGCTTTTCCTTCTTCCCGTCCGCACGGCTCTAATCGTGCCGGCGGCACGGCCGGCCACCTTGGCCGGCCGGACCTCCACCGGACGCTCGCCCGGCGCCGGTGGAGGCGACAGGCCGATGCTCGGGCCCGGCGAGGCGGCGAGCATGCCGCCGGGCCCGAACCAACCGGCGGAAGCCGGTTCGCCACCGTGAGAGAGAAGGGCCAATTGGCCCTCTCTCTCTCTCTCTCTCCACCACTACCCTGCCGGACGCCTCCCCCGGCGCCGGCGGGGTCGCCGGCCAAGTCTCAGGCCCGGCGAGGCGGCGAGCACGCCGCCGGGCCTGAACCAAGGAATTCGGCCGGCACTGGCTCATCTCCCGCTCTCTGTCTCAGGCGCTCTCTCTCTCTCTCTCTCTCTGGCTCTCTCTGATACTCTCTCTCTTCCTCTCTGGTTCTTTCTCTCTCTCATTCTCTCTACCAGACTTTCTCTCCCTCTCTCTATCTCTGTCATGGTTACGAAAGTTACCTGAAGAACGCGCGCACGCCGGGCAGGAGGAGGGAGGTCACCCTCCATCCTCTATTTAATCCCCCGCGTGACGCCTCGGTTTTAAGAGTTACGACTTATCGCTTTACCTGGAGTGAAACATCCATCTGGGAAAACCAACAGGTAGGGAAGACCAACAGGTAGGGTTTGGTTCATCTGAACCAAGGCTGGTTCACATGAACCGGGTGTCACAGGAACCTTGAGTGCCACACCCTTGGTTTGCCTCACGGAGTGGTCCAGATACGGTATATGATATCAAAATTTGAATTCAATCAACCCACTCACTCTTGGTGTGATTAGGGGATTAAGCATTGTTCAACGGCTATTTCTTTCTTTCTCTGTTCAATGCTATTGAATTGGTAGGAGTTATGCTCGACCTTTGCACTGCTATCCATATCTAACCAAGCTCACTTTACCTCAAACTATAAAAAAAACACAGGATGATTCGTTCGAAATAGGTACAATTACTCTCCTCTCTCAAACAGACAACAGTTCAACATAGACTCGATCGACATTATTTCGTTGTAAATTAAGCATCGAATGTCACGAGGCATAGTAGCTTCCAACAACAACAGATAAAACAGACTCGACCAATATTATTTCATGTATGAACCTGTTGGGGAACACGGAATACCCCCAAGATCACGGCTATAGCGTATATGAGTAATGCAAAAAAAAAAACTTTTACCATTCTAATCTATGAGTATAAGATTATACCTTCAGATTTGAACTTTGGATCACTTTGATTCGATTGCTCGACCTCAACCTTTAGCCTTCCGCCGTATTCCCAAAAATATCTTCTTTCTCTCACAAGATGGTGGGATCTCTTGGCCGTCCTAGGATTTTTTATTTTTCTTTCTCAAAAAAGCGTTCTGCCTAGCAACCAACTGAGAGGGTATTTATAGGGCTACAACAGGGACCAATAGGCAAATATGAAAAGGACTTCCCACGTAATTAAATCTTCCAATCCTATCCCGGGTTAGGATTCAATTACGTAAATTACAATTCATTCCACTAAAGAATTATAATTGTACTCCTAATCATATTCGAATTTATATTTTCGAGCCTTTAATATTAAATACTTATTATCTCTCCACGTTAAGATTACAAATATCCATCAATTAAATTTAATTACTGACAATATAATTTAATTAGCTTTTATTATCCTTAAGACCTATCAACTTAACTTATTTGATGTATCGAATTCAAAATCCACTTGCAAGATTTGATACAATCAAAACTTATAAGCTTCCTTAAGGAGATATCATCAATCCAATTTATCAGGACGTGGTTTCCTTCAATTATTAATATTCACCATATATATAATGTTATTGCCCAACCCACTGAGTTTATTGACTCATATAGAATCTCACTCTATGTGTAATCAAAGCAATAATCACTACATACACGTGTCTAGAAATAGAATTCAGATTAAGAGCATAAGTAATCAAAATATTCATGAGATTTAAATTATTTTATAAAGTCAGTATAAAATAATTAATTTAACTGGATCCTGTTCAATACACACAAAGTGTACTAGCATAAATAGTTAGAATAAACCATTCCCCGTAGTCAAGACAGACCTACTAAAAATTTGTGCTACAGTTCTACTGATGGTGTGTCCAATTCCATCTAAAACTGTGAACAATAAACTTGTATTCCAAAAGAACCGATGATCTAGTCTTCTGTGTGTAAGCCGTACTCTACACACTAGATCAAATACTCTTTGTAAATACTAGACACATGCACATATATAGTAAATGGCATACATTGCTCAAAATGAATTCTTATTAAAATATAAAGACATAACATAAAGCATATCTTTTAGTCTATATCTCTATCAATCTCCCACTTAGACTCAAAGCAATGCTTGTACACATCTAACTCCCATGCCCTCTACATGTCTATAAAAAACTTTCGAAGTTAAACTCTTTGTAAAAGGGTCTGCCAGGTTATCCTTAGATGAAACCTTGGTCACCAGCACGTCACCTCTTTGCACGATGTCCCGTATCAGGTGATACTTACGCTCAATGTGTTTAGTTTTCTTATGGGTCCTGGGTTCCTTCGAATTAGCAACTGCCCCACTATTATCACAATAAAGTGTAATAGGTAATTGCACTGAAGGTATCACACTAAGATCCAAAAGAAAGTTTCTAAGCCAAACAGCCTCTTTTGCAGCCTCAGTTGCAGCCACATACTCAGCTTCCATGGTAGAGTCAGCAACACAAGTTTGCTTCACACTCCTCCAACTAATGGCTCCACCACCCAAAGTGAACACATATCCCGAGGTTGATTTCCTAGATTCATTATCTGATTGGAAGTCCGAATCTGTATATCCTATAGGCATAAGACTATCTGCTTGGTAAACTAACATATAATCTTTAGTCCTTTTCAGGTACTTAATTATATTTTTACTGTAGTCCAATGTTCTCGCCCAAGGTTAGACTGAAATCTGCTAACCATGCCTATGACAAAATAGATATCAGGTCTAGTACATAGCATAGCATACATTAGGCTTCCTACTGCAGAAGCATAAGGAACTGCCTTCATACTTTCTATCTCTTCAGGTGTCTTAGGACATTGATCCTTAGATAGAGAAATTCCATGCCTGAAAGGAAGAAATCCTTTCTTGGAATTATGCACACCAAACCGGGTGAGAATTTTATCGATATAAGTGGCTTGAGATAAGCATATCATCCTTTGCTTATGATCTCGCAAAAGCTTGATCCCTAGGATGTGACTTGCTTCTCCCAAGTCCTTCATATCAAATTGTCTAGATAACCATACCTTGATCGAAGATAACACTCCCATATCGTTTCCAATAAGTAAGATGTCATCCACATATAGCACCAGAAACACCAAAGTTTTTCCATCACGCTTCTTGTACACACATGACTCGTCAGGACTTTGATCAAAACCATAAGATTTAATAGCTTGATCAAAACGAGTATTCCAAGATCTAGATGTCTGCTTAAGTCCATAAATGGACCTCTTAAGCTTGCACACCAAGTGCTCCTGGCCTTTTACTATAAAATCGTCTGGTTGCATCATGTAAATGCATTCGTCAAGATTTTCATTAAGGAAAGTCGTCTTGACATCCATTTGCCAAACTTCATAATCGAAATGAGCTGCAATGGATAAGAGAATCCGGATAGACTTAAGCATAGCTACTGGTGAAAAGGTTTCCTCATAGTTGATCCCTTCTTTCTGAGTAAAACCTTTTGCAACTAGCCTAGCCTTGAAGGTTTCCACCTTCCCGTCTGCTCCTCTCTTCTTCTTATAGATCCACTTGCATCCGATGGGTTTTACTCCTTCGGGTGGTTCTACAAGATCCCAGACCTGATTAAAGTGCATATACTCTATCTCTGATTTCATAGCATTTTGCCAAAGAGTTGCATCTTTATCCTGTAATGCTTCATTGTAGCTACTGGGTTCGGTATCCAGTTCATTAGAGATTCTGTCATATGACTCTCCAAAGAACATATACTGTTCAGGTGGATTTACAACCCTCCCACTACGATGAGGCACAACCTGATTGTATGTGCTTGTAGTAATACGATCTGACTCTGATCCTTGTGCTCCATCATCCTGCGCTGGTTCTGAAACTGGTGCATTAATGGTATCCTTTTGTACCAGTTCAGGGTCAGTTCGTGTTACTATACTTCTCCCACTACGAATAGTTAATAGGAAGTTTGGGAACCCACTTTCTTGTGGTGTTTCTACTTATACTATTGGTATTAAAGGAGCCAGTCTAGTTTTATTGCCTCTCAACTCTTCTAGAGCAATTTTACTTCTGGGTTTGTGGTCTATAATATAGTCCTCCTCTAAGAATCGGGCATTGGTGCTAACAATGACCTTCTGATCCTTAGGACAATAAAATAAACTACCTTTTGTTCCTTTAGGATATCCAACAAAGAAGCATACATCTGTCCTTGATTCCAACATATCTGGTTTGCTTTTTAGTACATGTGCTGGACAACCCCAAACCCGAACATGTCTTAGACTAGGCTTGCGCCCAGTCCACAGTTCTGTGGGTGTCTTACGTACTGACTTAGATGGTACCAAGTTAAGAATATATGCAGTTGTCTCTAATGCATATCCCCAAAACGAAATAGGTAAGTCTGAATAACTCATCATAGATCTAACCATATCCATAAGAGTCCTATTCCTTCTTTCAGCTACACCATTCTGCTGTGGCATACCAGGTGCAGATAAATAGGATTCAATCCCAGCATCTAATAAGTAATCTGTGAACTCCCCTAAGAGGTACTCGCCATCACGATCGGATCGTAGTGTCTTGATATTTTTACCATGACGGTTCTCCGTTTCTGCCTTAAAAATTTTAAATTTTTTAAAGCATTCAGACTTACGGCGCATCAGATAAATATACCCATATCTTTAGTAATCATCAATAAAAGTGATAAAGTACTTAAAACCACCTCTAGCCTGGATGTTCATTGGGCCACACAAATCAGAGTGAACCAATTCTAATATCTCCTTAGCTCTATTGCCTTTGGCCGAGAATGGCCGCTTGGTCATTTTTCCTTCTAAGCAAGATTCACAGACCGGTAGTGCCTCTACTTCCAATGAACCTAATGGTCCATCTTGAACCAGTCTAGAAATCCATCTTAAATTTATATGACCTAGGCGCAAGTGCCAAAGATAAGTTTGATTCATTTCAGAAGGATGTTTTCTCTTACATGGTCTATTATAGTTATTCACTTCATTTAGTTGCACAGTAGGAGAAATATGATTAATAATATAAAGACCATCCACCAATGTACCAGAACAGATAAAATGTTTATTTTTCTTAATAACAATGGAGTCATTAAAATAAACTGAATATCCATCATCAACTAACTTAGAAACTGAAATTAAATTCCTTCTAATTGAAGGTACAAAAAAATAGTCCTTTAATATTAAAATCCTATTTCTACTAAAAGAAAAGCTAAAATCTCCCACTGCAACTACTGACACTCTTATGCCATCTCCCAAAAATATGTAAATCTCCCCATCACTTAGCTGCCAGGTCTGCTGGAACCCCTGTAAAGAATTGCAAACATGATTAGTGGCTCCCGTATCTACACACCAGCTACTGGTAGATAACACCACTAAACAAGTTTTAACTACAAGTGAATGAGATATACTTCTAGCCTGTTTCCTGGCAAGCCAAACTGGACATTGCTGCTTCCAGTGACCTGGCTGCTTGCAGACGAAGCACTTTCCCTTCTTTTTTATTTCCCCATTGGGCTGTGGGGCCTAATGCTGTTTCTTTTTCTGAACCTTTTTCTTCTTCTTAGCATGAGACTTCGAAGAAGAACCTTTTTCAGTAACCATAGCAATAGCAGGCTTCTTAATGAAACTCTTTGCTACCTGAAGTTCTTTAAGTAGCTCTGCCAGTGAAAAATTCATTTTGTTCATAGTATAATTTAGGCAGAACTGCTTAAAAGAAGCAGGTAGGGACTGGAGAATGATATCAACCTGGGTTTCCCCATCCATCTCCGCTCCAAGGATCTCTAGTTCATTCAGAAGACTAATCATCTTTAGAACATGATCCCTAACAGGAGTTCCTTCAGCCATATTAGTGTTCATCAGTTCTTTCATCGCAGTCTGCCTAGCCGCACGACTCTGATCCCCAAACATTTCTTTGAGGTTGAACATCATGTCATAGGTAGAGATCATAGATTGATGCTGATGTTGCAGAACATTTGACATAGATGCCAATATGTAACACCGCGCCATCTCATCAGCCTTAATCCACTTACGGTAAACTTGGGACTCCTCATCTGAAGCCCCTTCACCGGGCTCTGCGGGACAGACCTAAGTGAGCACATACTTGTACCCTTCTGTAGTTAACACTATATCCAGGTTTCTTTTCCAATCAATGTAATTAGGACCAGTCAATTTGTTTTCTTTGAGTATCACAGCAAGTGGATTGAAAGAAGACATTTTAATCCTGAGAATTATTCATACATCAAATAAGATATAATGAGCAATAAACTTTAAATTCAAAATTATAAGTAGGGCCCCTCAACCACTACAAAATAAAAGAATTTGCCAGCAGCCTAGTACATTTTGAATAGTATGCCTCGATGGGAGGACGTCTACTACTCATCATTTATCTAGATAGATAAAACCTATTAATTTTACTATCTAGGTAAAAGGTAACATACCAAGTAAAATTAATTAGCTGGCTAAATTTGGTCATATAAATATTTGTAGTGACTCCGATGGGGAGGATACTAATATTTATACCTAAGTGTATACCATCACTCAATCCTAGATCCATTGTCCCATGGTGGATCCCTCAGATGGAGAGGTAATCCAACATTAACAATTACTAGGGATTATTCTTGGTGAGCTGGCAATCAATTTCATCCTATGGGGAGGAAAGCACTAATGCCAACACGTGAAATTAACTACCTCACCAATAAACAAGTGATGGGACCATGGGATTTAAATGTGATTAATTCCCTCTCCCACTTAGTTGTTTAAACAATATTTTGAGGGTTATAAAACTTGTGTTTGATTATCTTATAAATTCAAAATCCCATAGTAGTGATCAATATACATATATGCAACAAATAAAATTCTTAATTCCCTTAAATTTTAAAAAAAATTAAATTAAAATTGGGAATAAATTTTACTCTCTAGTTGCACATGTTCATACTAGTCTTGGAATTTCGAATATATATATCAAAACACAAACAGCAAGTGATTATCCAATTAACCATGTTCTCCTAGTTATAGACATAAGAACAAAAGGATAAACAATCAAGTATGCAACATAACCAATATAAACAAGATAAATAAAATCCATGTTATTATGGTCAAAATTCTCGACACAGATGAAGATCCCCGTTGCACCATGATTGCTACTTTGCTCGACGATTTGCCGCTTCGCATACGGGGGTCTGGGGGCTGGCCCCCAGCGGGGATCGACCTTCCGATTCCTTCGTGCTTCGGATTTTCCTTCAGAATCCTGATCCTGCAACGGATTCTCCTTAGAATCCTATCTACAACGGATTCTCCTTAGAATTCTATCATGCAACGAATTCTCCTAAGAATCCTATCTGCAACGGATTCTCCTTAGAATCCTATATGCAAATGATTCTCCTTAGAATCCTATCCTACCTTTTGCAGCAGGTCTTCTTCCTCCATCAGAGCCACACCAGATTACATAAATCCTATGCCTCCATGTAGGAGTTCACATGCTACGTATTTACAATCACAAAGCTCTCAAAAAATCGGAGCAAACATGCTATGAAATATTACAATGATCCTACGCCTCCTTAAACCGGAGTATACAAAACAGATCTAAGTAATATTAAATCAAAACACATACATTTATGTGACCATAATAATAGGATAGAAACCTTCAAAACAATGTTAGCAGCAAGCACGATCTATCTTACGCATGCATATACCGATTAATGGAGAACATGGCCATATTATTCATATACAGTATCAGTCGTGGCTCTGATACCACTGTTGGGGAACACGAAATACCCCCAAGATCACGGCTATAGCGTATATGAGTAATACAAAAAAAAACTTTTACCGTTCTAATCTATGAGTACAAGATTATACCTTCAGATTTAAACTTTGGATCACTTTGATTCGATTGCTCGACCTCAACCTTTAGCCTTCCACCGTATTCTCAAAAATACCTTTTTTCTCTCACAAGATGGTGGGATCTCTTGGCCGTCCTAGGGTTTCTTATTTTTCTTTCTCCAAAAAAATGTTCTGCCTAGCAACCAACTGAGAGGGTATTTATAGGGCTACAACAGGGACCAATAGGCAAATATGAAAAGGACTTCCCGTGTAATTAAATCTTCCAATCCTACCCCGGGTTAGGATTCAATTACGTAAATTACAATTCATTCCACTAAAGAATTATAATTGTACTCCTAATCATATTCGAATTTATATTTTCGAGCCTTTAATATTAAATACTTATTATCTCCCCACGTTAAGATTACAGATATCCACCAATTAAATTTAATTACTGATAATATAATTTAATTAGCTTTTATTATCCTTGAGACCTATCCACTTAACTTATTTGATGTATCGAATTCAAAATCCACTTGTAAGATTTGATACAATCAAAACTTATAAGCTTCCTCAAGGGGATATCATCAATTCAATTTATCAGGACGTGGTTTCTTTCAACTATTAATATTCACCATATATATAATGTTATTGCCCAACCCACTGAGTTTATTGACTCATATAGAATCTCACTCTATGTGTAATCAAAGCAATAATCACTACATACACGTGTCTAGAAATAGAATTCGGATTAAGAGCATAAGTAATCATAATATTCATGAGGTTTAAATTATTTTATAAAGTCAGTATAAAATAATTAACTCAACTGGGTCCTGTTCAATACACACAAAGTGTACTAGCATAAATAGTTAGAATAAACCATTCTCCGTAGTCAAGACAGACCTACTAAAAATTTGTGCTACAGTTCTACTGATGGTGTGTCCAATTCCATCTAAAACTGTGAACAATAAACTTGTATTCCAAAAGAACCAATGATCTAGTCTTCTGTGTGTAAGCCGTACTCTACACACTAGATCAAATACTCTTTGTAAATACTAGACACATGCACATATATAGTAAATGGCATACATTGCTCAAAATGAATTCTCATTAAAATATAAAGACATAACATAAAGCATATCTTTTAGTCTATATCTCTATCTGAACCCACCCGTAGCTCCAACAGGCAACATAACACATACAACAACACGGACATTATGGTGATTATTTTAAGCTAAAGCATCGATCGCCACTCTCTAGTCAACGTGCTCCTGTGCTCAGCAATACGATCCGATGCACACCCCATCCAAAATACCAACCGACAGGTAAACACACCCACTTAATTTTATAATACCAGCCATTGTAATTTTTTTCAGTTAATTTTTTTTTTCTTGATTGAGGTCAAGAATAATGGTTTTTATAGTAGTCATATATTCAACTAAATAGAGATTTTTTATGGCAATATAAATTAAACTGATGATAATTTGACATACAATATAGAATTGAAAGATTGAAAGAATTATGCCATGAAAGCCAATCATAATTATTGTATCAATGGTAAAATTTATAATTTTTTTCAACTCAAAAATGATAATAAAGCAATTTTATATTTCATCATATGCTGTGTCTTATATTTTTTATTATGAACCCCATAGAATAGGATAATGTTTTTAGGGTTATCAAGATAACAGTGAAACCTAAAACCTATAAACCCTAATCTAGAATATTCCTAGTCATAGAATCATAGATTTGGGGATCGATGAATCCGGATGACTAGCACATCTTATGTATGCTCGATTGTGAGGGTGGTTGGTCTCATGATCACTTGTGTAGGAGCACTAATACAAAGATGTGGGTGCTTATAAGATTATGAGTTCACTGAATTGATCACATGAGACATCAAATGAAAGTTTTACTTACTTGTCATAATAGATTGTTCTTTATGTGGGAGTTGTGCAAGTAATTCTTAGACCTGAGACCACCATAGTATCTTGTGCACATGAATCCATATTTTGGTTCATATTCATTCATAACAAAAGGTCATGTGCGGGATTATGCTGGATATGGTGGATTGTGTATGAAGGTAATGAGTAGGTCAATAAGAAATCGATAACTCCTAGTAAGAGGAGTATTTATCCCAAGTAATCTCATCAAATATTGACTCAAAAAATCTTTGATCAAAGTATGATCAAATTAGAAAAGGTTTTCTAATTTATCATCAGCTGAGTCTTTATTAATGATTAGAGATTCAAATGAATTAAGTGTGAGGGTTTGACATTTATCCATGCCCATCACTTAATCAGGTTAAAGAAATATCGAAGGATTGAATTGCAAGGTAACTTACCACTAAAGGGTATTTTGATAATTTTTATCAAATTTTTTTATCTTTTGGGTAGGCATGACACGTTGTTAGATGTCAATATTGTCTTGTAGGTTTTTATGAATCAATTAGATTAATTTTATAAGTCAATTTGAAGGTTGGTCCGGTTGACAGTTTAAGTTAGCCCAATTTGACCTGTTCAAATAATCAGATACATAATCGGACTAAACCAAAAACCTACTGCTGGCTAGATGAGGAACCCAAAGGGTCACACACAATAGAAAATATTTTTATTAGGATTTTTGGATCCTAATTGGTTGGCCAAGATCGCATACTAGCATATGTGGGCTAACCTGAGCTTCTGACTTAATCTGTTTAGGTCTATTTGCTTACTAATTGGGCTAATAAATTTAAGTTAGACTTAAATTAACATTAGCCACCTATTGGGTAGCCTATCTAGAGTTTAATCTGAATTTATAGGATTTTTTTAGATTTTTTTATGATGATCAAATTTAAATTGGATTCGAATCTCTGCCTGATTTGGTTAGTTTGGGTTGACTTGGTTAGTCTGATTTGAACTTGGGCCTTAGTCCTTTTTTGAACCATTTTATTTTAAATTTAAATAAGTTTAATTTATTAAATATTATTTAAATTTATTAATAAAATAATTTAATAAATTAAATATTTAATATGGGCTTGTGGAGGTTTGAACCGAAGACCCCTTGGACCCTTGGCATCCCTCGGAGTGGATGGGAGCGCTCCTCACGTAAAGCGTCTTTCCTCCTTTTCATGCCCCTTGGATGGCATCCTTTCTCTTCATCTAACATCTCTGATTGCTGCCCCTTCATTTCTATTTAAAGGAGGCGGCAGAAGGGATTCTATGAACAGAAAGAAAGAAAAACAGAGAGCCCGTAAGCCCTCCTTCTCCCCTGTTCTTCTTCCGTTGTCTTAATATCACTATCATATTAAGACAAGGCCCTAACTTGAGATAGAGGAAGGTTATTAGAGTGTGTAGAGGCTTGTTGGAAAGCTTTTGAAGAGGAGAAAGTCCAAAGAGACATTAGAAGGCTGCATATGATCAAAAGACTGCCAGAAAGGTTCTAGCAAGCAAATAGTGCTTCTTCGAATCGATTCTCGTGTGAATCACCTTTAGAGGGCATACACTTGTGTGACTCTTGATGACTATTAGATTTAGCAATCCAGGTATTTTTCTTAGTCATTTATTTTTGATTTTAATTTATTTACTTTTTGAACCGCATAAAGGCGATCTTGAAAATTAGGGTTTTTGGCGATGTTTGTTTTCAAAATGATTAAAGTTTTGAAAATCATGCCTCCAAGCATCCCAAATTTTTTATCAGTGGTATCAGAGCCTTCTTCATGCATTCAAGAAGAAATCAAATTAATCTATTGTGAATGATTAAATTGATAGATCATTATATGTTTATAGCAAAATAGTAAATTATGTTTAACCTAATTGGCATGATATTCATAATGTAATGATATGACTATATTACATTCATAAAATGGTTATTACTATGATTGTTGAAGTAAGTAAATCATTATGTTCTAATGCATAATTAGCAATATATGTTATACATATATTGCGAATGATTAAATTGATAGATCATTATACATTTATAGCAAAATAGTAAATTATGTTTAACCTAATTGGCATGATATTCATGTAATGATATGACTATATTACATTCATAAAATGGTTATTACTATGATTGTTAAATTAAGTAAATCATTATGTTCTAATGCATAATTAGCAATATATGTTATACATAATTGACTATTATGCTTTATATAATGCAATGTCCTATTAACTACTTCGGATTGGGTTAGTCACCATGGCCATTTGGTCATAAGAGCCAAGTAGGTTTTTTAAAGGCCCTCTCTTTCCATTCAATGGGATCTCCTATGATGCGTTGGGGTGCCAATGTGATCTTATCCTATGAACAAGTAATGTGAACAGATGATTGCTTTTAATCATATGCTTTTGTGATGCATATTAGGGCTTGCGTATTAGTTGAAATGATGAGATGAAGCACGTATTGATTGATTGCATGCCACAAAATTAGGGTTTCACTATAACCCTAATCAATTTAGAGATATGTTTAGAAGTATTAGTTGTCATTATATTGTAAGATTAATGACAAACTATGCAAATAAATGAATATGTGATACTTAGAAACATAAGAATGTGCTCAAGATGGTAAAAGCCCTCCTAAAATTATATTTAGTTGTAGTGTTATATCATCATGAAGCAAATCCTTTTTAGGGATTAATTGATCGATTGGCGTCTAAGAAAAGTGGTTCTAAAAAGGTAAAGAGAATGTAGTTTTTTAATTAGTTCAATTACTTACCTGATCAAATTTATTTGGTGTCTAGGGCAAGAACAGAGGACTCCAACACCTCTTCCACTTATCTGGCCAATTTGATTAATTTAAACCTTAGAATTGGAAATGCTAATTGGTTATAAATGCACTACAAAATGCCTTCCTTCATGATAAGCCAAAATTATATCAAAATTATAGTAGGCTTGTTGAGCAAACTCAAGGCTTACTATTAGGGTTTGATGTAAAATTTGACTTGGTGCATATTATGCTTTGTAGTACGCTTGTTAATGTTATTTTGTTGAGCAAACTCAAGGGTGACATTATTCAATCATGAGTATATAGAATGAAGGGTCTGACTAAACAAAAATATTATAGTTTATTGTGTAAACACAAGGCTATAAGTGTCTTAGAGGCAAGTGTAATGTTGATGAAATTAGAAAGAAAATTTCCTACCCTTGATCTTATAAATGTTTGTTGAGCAAACTCAAGGAATTTATAAGGAATTGGGATCTAAACCCCACTAAAGAAACCATATATTGGTTTCTCGTTTAACATAGTAGAGGGTTATGGTATTCGAAAAAAATAGTGGAAGACATAATTAGATTCAAAGTCCTTGTCTAATGTGATTATCATTTTGAGTGGTCTGCTTATGTATTGTTCTTGTTTGTTTGTAGATAATTAAATGGCTTCATCATTATCACTGTGGAACATTTTAGATGCTAATAAACTGATCGGTCCAAATTATGTCGATTGGTTGAGGAATCTGAGGATTGTATTAGCTCAGGAGAAAATTTTCTACATTCTTGATTCTCCGAATCCAGATCCGATCGAAGAAGATGCTTTCGAGAAGGAAAGGGCTACATATAGGATGTGGCAGAATGACAGTATGACTGTTAAGTGCATCATGTTGGCCTCAATGAGCAATGAGCTCCAGTGGCAACATGAAAAGATGGAGCCTCAGTCCATACTTCTCAACTTAAAAGAGTTGTATGGAGAGCATAGTAGGACTACAATATATGAGATATCTAAGTAGTTGTTTCGTGCACATATGAGTGATGGCTCGTCAGTTTAGGTTCATGTCCTGAATATGATTGACTTAATCACCCAATTAGATCGATTAGGCTTCATTATGGACGAGCAGCTAAATCAGGATATGATCCTGCAGTCACTCCCAGATTCCTTCTCACAATTTGTCATGAACTACCACATGAACAAATTGAATCTTACATTACCAGAGCTGCTTAATATGCTTAAGATTGTTGAGAGCCATTTTAAGGAAGAAAAGGCTCATCTTCTTCTGATTGATGGGAAGAAGAAAGAGGTGATGAAGAAGGGTTTAAAAAGAAAATTAAACCACAAAAGGAGCATCAAGAAGAAGAAGAAGGCAAAAAAGTCTTCGGATGATAGATATTGTTTCTTTTATGGTAAGAAGGGACATTGGAAGAAGAATTTTAAGAAGTACCTGGCAAGTTTGAAGTAGGATACCGATAAAGCATCAAAAGGTTTGTTAATGATACAAACAAACTTATCATTGAGTTTTTCAACTTCTGATTCATAGGTATTGGATACCGCATGTGGGGCTCATATATGCAAATCTTTGCAGGGGCTTCACAAAATTAGAAGGTTGGAGAAAGGTAACTTCAAGCTTTATGGTGCCAGTGGAGAGGCCATCCATGTAGAAGCTGTTGAAACCTACTTGTTATTATTGCCTATGGGAAAAATACTTGAATTAAAAGATTATTATTTTATTTCGAATATAGTCAGAAATATTATTTCTGTACCATTGTTATTAACACAAGGTTATGAAATAAAAATTGAAAGCAATGGATGCTCTATATCTTATTTAAATGACTTCTTTGGAATGAAAAAATTTGTTAATGATCTTTTAACTCTATCACTTAATGATAATATGTTGCTTATTGAAAACAAAAGGAGAAAGAGAGATGATACCAATGAAACATTCCTTTGGCATTGCCAATTAGGTCATATAAGTGAGTCAAGGAATAACAAGTTATACAAAGAAAATTTCTTTGGACCTTATGATTTTCAATCATTAGAAATATATGAATCTTGCCTCATGGAAAAAATGACCAAGTCTCCATTTACTGGACATGAAGAAAGGGCAGCTGAGTTATTAGGGTTAATACATTTAGGTGTATGTGGACCCATGTTAACTCAAGCTATAGGAGGATACTCTTATTTCATCACATTTATAGATGATTTATCAAGGTTCAGATATGTGTATCTTATGAAACATAAATCCAAAGCCTTTGAAAAGTTTAAAGAGAATCAAAATATGGTTGAGAAACAAATTGGAAAAGGTATTAAAATCCTTCAATCTTATTGAGGAGGTGAATACTTATCCAACGAGTTTCTTAATCATCTTAAGGATAATGGTATTCTCTCTGAATAGACACCTCTATATACACCATAATTAAATGGTGTAGTAGACAGAAGGAACCGTTCCTTGTTTGACATAGTACGGTCCATGATGTGCTTCATGGATCTTCCAGTATCCTTCTAGGGTTATGCCTTAGAAACTGCTGCATATGTAATAAACATGGTACCATCAAAATCAGTTCCTAGCACTCCATATGAATTATGGAATGACAAGAAGTCAAGTCTTAAATATCATAAAATTTGGGGTTGCTCAGCTTATGTTAAAAAAAAATTTGTACATAAGCTAAATGATAGGGCTAAAAATGTAAGTTCATCGGTTATTCTCAAAAAGGTATTGGATACCTTTTCTATCATCCTATTGAACAAAAGGTATTTGTTAGTAGGCATGCTGTCTTCTTGGAAAAGGAATTTATTTAAAAGAAGGTAATGGCAAAATAATTGAATTGAGTGAAATTCAAAATAAACAAACTTAAGTTTCTCAATCAAAAGTACAAATTGATAAGGTACAACTACAACATACACCTCCTCTCCGTAGGTCAAAAAGAGTGCGGGAAGCACATTTTAGATATGGTTTTATGATTGGAAATAATAATGAAGCTAGAGTCATTGAAATGATGATCCACTGACCTATATGAAAGCAGTCGAGAGTAAGGACTTCGACAAATGGCTTAATGCCATAAAATCTGAGATGAACTCCATGTATGACAACCAGGTTTGAACCTTGATTGACCCAGCCGAGAGAATTGTCCCAATAGGATGCAAATGGATCTTCAAAAGAAAGATTGGAGCAGATGGGTGATGCGTGTCGTAGTGCAACGATTTAAACACCTTAATTTTACTAATAGAATAGCGAGAATAAGGGATCAAATCCACAAGGACTTTAGCGGTTATCTTGAAATAAATTTATAAATTTAAATAAATAGATCATTAGTAGTGAAAATAATTAAGATATAATCTATCTTATAAGAGCACAACCCGTACCTGTAGATCACGGCCCGTCCCTTTTAAGAATAAACCAGTCAAGAATTATTTCCACTTAAATAGAATTCAATAAAAATTAAACATGAATTAAAGTTTTATTTCATAGCATCCAACAGTGCATATTAAAATTAAAATTAAAATATTTGTTTTCTAATATTAAGAAGGCAACAAACTCTTTATGAACCGAACCGAAGATGGGTTGAACCAGGCCGAAGATGGGCTGAACCGGGCTCTCTGTTCTTCCTTCACAGACGTCTCCAAGCCGCGAACGCCTTCGAGCAAAGCCTCTGTAGATGCCTCACAAACCATGAATAGAGCCTCCGAGAAGAGCTTACACGAACGTCTCTGGGACCTAGGAACAGCCGCTGCAGAACTCCTCCGAATAGAGCCTCCGAGCAGAGCCTCCACGAACGGCTCCTGGGCACTCCCAATGGCTCCCTTGAACTCTCCTCCTTTGATGCTATTTGTAGAGGCCCAGACACGGAGAAGACATGCTCCCTGTTTCCATATCAGACGCCCGGATGCAGAGACGATGCGAACGCGAAGAAATTCCGGAGAGATCACGGACGGAATCAAAATTCCTTCCATCTGAAGTTCATACTTCCAATTTGAGAATTTCCAATCCAATTTATTTCTTGATTAGTGGAGGAACGATTGAATTGGAAGAGGAGAAGCATTGGGAGAAAAAAAGAAAATTCGTGTGAAAAGACGATGAACTTGGCAGTTGGTGCCGACTTTGCTTTGAGATACGTGTAAAAACAAATAAATCATTGTAAAATCAATTCCAAGATCATTTTAAGTCCGATTTGAGTACCGTTTGCATCGTTGGACTCCTAAAATTGAGCTCTTTAAGTTGATGGGATTTACCTACAAATTATATGAAATAATAAAATATTAAATAATAAAGGTAATTTGACCTCTTAATTAATATGTTTATGATGATTATTTGTGCGTTTATCACTTCTCCCAACTTGAATCATACTCGTCCTCAAGTAAATAGGAAAATTAAAAATATGTACCTAGCTAGTCCATGAATTGACAGTTATCTTATAGTTCTAAAAATTTTTTCTGGTTAGATCATAAGGGTGGTACTTCATCGGATTATTAAGTTTACCCATTCAGTGATAGACTGTAGTCCATAAGAATTTATAGAAGTCTTCCTTCACCAACTTTTTCACTTCTCTGTTTAAGTCTTCTAATTTAATTTGTGTTGGGTATAGTGTCTTTTTGTAATTTAGTCCCCTTATTTATTTATTTGTGTAAAGTCAGTGCAATGTCCTAACCCCTTGCTTTCTAATTAACCCTTCTAGCAAGCTTTTGGCCAATGGATCCCAAACCAATTGGTTTTAGGGCATTAGTGTAAAACACCCCTTGGACTTATTGACTCCAGTCAAAAAGGCTTTAGGTAGGACTGATTCTACTTAGGTTTCTTTACATTCTTACATTTTTACGCGAACAACATCACTTGCTTAGGTGACGGGGCCGGTTACTTAGTGAAAGATGTTAAGAACCTAATTTATTAACTTTAAGAGAGATTTTTTTTCTTTATCTTTTTTTTTTGAATGACATTTTTATCCATACCCTTATTAAGTAGATTGTACTATTAAGATCAGGTCAGGAGGGTTTGAAATTATTCTAAATTTTTTTCAGGGCTAAACCCTATCTTTTATTAGGTTTTCTTAATAATTTATTCCTCAGTATCTCAAAAATAATCTAACCATTAATCATTCATTAATCAGACTGCTTGATTAACTTCAAATCGAGACAGAATTTGGTACACATATCTGATTATAGTTTTACTTGAATAGCGAGAATAAGGGATCGAATCCATAGGGACTTTAGCGGTTATCTTGAAATAAATTTCTAAATTTAAATAAATAGATAATTAGTAGTGAAAAATAATTAAGATATGATCTATCTTATAAGAGCATGGCTCGTACCCATAGATCATGGCCCATTCCTTTTAAGAATAGACCAGTCAAGAATTATTTTTACTTAAATAGAATTCAATAAAAATTAAACATGAATAAAAGTTTTATTTCATAGCATCCAACAGTGCCTACTAAAATTAAAATTAAAAAGTTTTATTTTCTAACATTAAGAAGGCAATAGACTCTTTCTGAACCGAACTGAAGACGGGCTGAACCAGGCCAAGATGGGCTGAACCGGGCTCGAGACTTGGGAACTGCCGCTGCAGAACTCCTCCGAACAGAGCCTCCGAGCAGAGCCTCCACGAATGGCTCCCGGGCACTCCCAATGGCTCCCTTGAACTCTCCTCCTTTGCTGCTATTTGTAGAGGCCCAGACGCGGAGAAGATGCGCTCCCTGTTTCTATATCAGACGCCCGGATGCAGAGACGATGCGGACGCAAAGAAATCCTGGAGAGATCACGGACGAAATCAAAATTCCTTCCATCTGAAGTTTATACTTCCAATTTGAGAATTTACAATCTAATTTATTTCTTGATTTGTGGAGGGAATGATTGAATCGGAAGAGGAGAAGAATCGGGAGAAAAAAAAGAAAATTCATTTGAAAAGACGATGAACTCGGCAGTTGGTGCCGACTTTGCTTTGAGATGCATGCAGAAATAGATAAATCATTGTAAAATCAATTTAGAGATCATTTTAAGTCCGATTTGAGTGCCGTTTGTGTTGTTGGACTCCTAAAATTGAGCTATTTAAGTTGATGGGCTTTACCTACAAATATTATATGAAATAATTAAATATTAAATAATAAAAGTAATTTGACCTCTTAATTAATATGTTTATGATGATTATTTGTGCATTTATCAATGGGCAAATAAAAACCTACAAGGACAGATTAGTGACAAAAGGTTTCAAGCAAAGACATGGCATTGACTATGATGAAACTTTTTCGCCAGATGCCATGCTTAAGTCCATTAGGATTATGCTTGCTATTGCTGTATACTATGATTATGAAATCTGGTAGATGGATGCTAAGACTGCATTCCTTAATAAAAATCTTGAGGGACAAGTCTATATGTCACAGCCAAAGGGGTTTATCTCAAGTGGGAGACCAAACCAAGTATGCAAACTTAGAAAATCTATTTATGGATTAAAGCAAGCATCGAGGAGTTGGAACATTCATTTTGATGAAACTATTAAGGAATTTGATTTCATCAAGAATACGGATGAACCGTGTATATATAAGAAGATAAGTGGGAGTGCCACTGTCTTCTTGGTCTTGTATGTGGATGACATATTTATCATTGAAAATGATATTCTAATGATGCAATTAGTCAACACTTGGTTGTCAAAATGGTTTTCCATGAAGGATTTGTGAGAAGCATCCTACATTTTACGAATAAAGATTTATAAAGATAGATCTAAGAGGATGCTAGGTTATCCCAATCCAGGTACATAGACTTAATATTGAAGAGATTCAATATGGAGGAAAGTAAGAAAGGTTATTTGCCCATTAGTCAAGGTATACACCTATCTAAAAGGATGTCTCCTAAGACTCTAGAAGAAAGAGATAGGATGAATAAGATCTCTTATGCTTCGGTAGTAGGATCAATTATGTATACAATGCTATGTACCAGACCTGATATTGCTTATGCTTTGGGCATAGTAACCAGATTTCAGGCTGATTTAGGGGAGGATCATTGGAAAGCAGTGAAAATATTCTTAAGTACATGATAAGGACTAAAGATGTTTTTCTCATATATGGAGGATCAGACTTAAAACTAGAAAGCTACACAGATTCCAATTTTTAATCTGATCCAGATGACAATAAGTCTATATCAGGGTATGTCTACACTCTGAATGGAGGAGCAGTGAGTCGAAAAAATACCAAGCAGCCAAATGTAGCTGATTCAGTCATTAAGGCAGAGTATATAGCTACAAGTGAAGCCGCTAAGGAAGCTATCTGAATGAAGAAGTTCGTTACCAAATTGGACGTAGTTCCTACTATACAACAGTCGGTGCCATTATATTGCGATAACACTGAAGCTGTGACATAAGTGAAGGAACCAAGTGTTGACCCAATTGATGATTTTGATGATTAACAAAACTATTTGAGTATAACTAATGGAGGCTCTAATGATTTTGATTAAGTGTTTCAGATTATAAGTCTATTGAATGATCAAAATCAGGAGTTACATAGTATTCTGGATCGAATCTAATGTCTAGGTAAGAATTGCAGACATTAGAGTCGACTCTGAGAATCACAGAGCCGACTCCGGAACTGGCACGGAAGTTAGAGTCGACTCCGAGACTGTTAGAGTCGACTCTCACAGAAGAAGCAGAACGTCGATTTTTCTGGCCCCAACCTAGAGTCGACTCCGGGTAAGTTAGAGTTGACTCCAGAAAAGTTTCTTGTCGACCCCAGAAAAGTCAGAGACGACTCCAGAAATATCGTTTTGAAGTGCCTCGAGCTAGAGCCGACTCCAGAAAAGTTAGAGTCGACTCCAACCCACCTGGAACAAAAAATCAAATTGCCAGATCAGCTCTAACGGTAATATTTCTATTTTACCTTATTTCTAACGGATATATTTTGCTACAAGGTACACTCCAACGGATAGTTTTCTTCCAAAAATGGTTTGAAAGAAATCTATAAAAAGGGAAGACAATTGTTCAAAAAAAAGGAACGGAAAAAAAAAGAGAAAATCTGAAATAGACAAATCCCATTTCAAAAATCCGAAAAAGAGAGAGCCTGAATCTCGAGAGGAAAACCTTCTTGCTCAAATCCACTCCACTCCAAAAAGCTCAAGAGGAATCCAAGGCATTCAAATCAAGTTTTTGTGGATTTCCCAACTTGGAGAAAGAAGTTCAGCTTTTGCTTTTCAACCCTTCTCAACTGCTTCAACTGTGAAGAATCGAAGCTGAGGCTTGATTCAACCTAGCAAGGAGAAGAAGAAAGAAGAAAAGAAGAAAAGCTCAAAAGCCAACCATCTACAAATCAGGCTTTTCTAAACTTGTTATATTATTTGATTATTTGCTCATTAAGGAGCTTTGTATTTGAAAAACATATTTCATTTATTTGTATCTAGTTCAATATGGGGGATTGAACTAGTGGAGGTAGTCTTACCTCGGTTCAAGCTTGGTTAAGCTTGTGTTAGGGTTTTTGTGCTGGTGAGCCCTTGAAAACCAGCTGGGTTCGTTGTGCGCCCGGGAAAACAATAAGTTTGAGTTGTGAGCTTGTAAAACAACTCTGCTGTAATCTAGGGTAATTATAGTGTGGACCCAAGTGAATCTTGGGAGTGGACGTAGGTGTTGGATACACCGAACCACTATAAAATCTCTTTGTGTTTGCCGTGATCTATTGTCTCTTTCTCTATCTCTGTTTTATTCACTGCAATTTATATTACTTTGCATTTGCCTTCATTAATCTCAAGCAAACTATTTTAAAAGGGCTAATTTTTTAAGAACCCAATTCACCCCCCCCCTCTTGGGTTGTCATCTGGGCCAACAATTGGTATCAGAGCTAGTGCTCATTAGATTTTGATCACACGATCAAGAGCTAAAGTTCCAAATGGCAACACAAGTTGGTTCTTTTGCTGAAGGTCATTCTACGAATAGACCTCCACTTTTTAATGGCTCAAATTATTCTTATTGGAAAGCTAGAATGAGGATATTCATTCAAGCTTCTGATTATGAGCTTTGGGGTGTTATAATTAATGGACCTAGTACACCCACACATGTTATTGATGGCACTATTGTTCCTAAGCCCGAAAGGGACTGGAATGATAATGATAGGAAGATGGCACAGCTTAACGCTAAAGCCATGAATGTATTATATTGCTCATTAGACGCTAATGAATTTAATAGAATCTCTACTTGTAATTCCGCAAAGGAGATTTGGGATAGATTAGAGGTTACCCATGAGGGTACCAATCAAGTGAAAGAATCCAAAATAAATATTCTTGTTCATAAATATGAGTTATTTAATATGGAACAATCTGAAACCATTGTATGCATGTACACTAGATTCACAGATATTGTAAATGGTTTGAAAAGTCTTGGTAAGACATATACTAACTCTGAACTTGTTCGAAAATTCTTAGGTCATTACCAAGATCATGGGAAGCAAAAATGACTACAATCCAAGAAGCTAAGGACCTCAACACTTTACCCTTAGAGGAGCTTCTAGGATCCCTTATGACCCATGAGCTGACTATGAGGTAGCATGTTGAGGAGGACACAAAGAAGAAGAAAATGATTGCCCTCAAAGCTGCAAAAGATGAAGAGAGCAGCAGCAATGATGATGATGATGATGATGAGACTGCTCTCTTAGCCAAGAAATTTAAGAGATTTATGAGGAGAAAGAAACCCTTCCACAAGAAAAAATTTGGAGCTAAGTGGGAAGGAGAAAAGGATAAAAATAAGGACAAAGGACAAAGAAAAAGAGAAAGACCCCTTGACTTGCTATGAATGTAATAAATCGGGGCACTTTAGAAATGAATGTCCAAAGTTGAAGAAAGCCTACAAAAAAAAAAAGAAGGCTTATATGGCGATTGGAGTGACAGCGAGGAATCTTCTTCCGAAGAAGAAGAACAAAAGGAAGTCGCAAACGTATGCTTTATGGCGGACGACAATGATGAGGTAAGTTCCGACAAACCTTGTGATGAATTTGCTTTCGATGAACTTTTTGATGCCTTTAATGAACTTGTTGGGGATTTCAAAGTTTTGAAAAAGAAATACAAGATTTTGAAAAATGAAAACTTAACTTTCATTCAAGAAAAGGAAAAACTTAACAATGAAATTAAGAAACTTAAATCTGAAAATAAAATTTTAATGAATGAAAAGGAATCAATCTCAAATAAAAAGATAAACTAAAGAAAGAGGTTGAAAAACATAAAAACTTAGTTGATAAATTTACATTAAGTTCACTTAAATTAGACATGTTATTAAATAGTCAAAAGCAGTTTTTGACAAAGCCGGATTAGGATATAACACTTTGAGAAAACAAAAATCACTTAAAAATATTTTTGTGCTGGCCAAAAATTTTACATGCTTTAAATGTAATCAATCAGGACATAAATCTTATGAATGTAAAATTCTAAAACCTAGTAAAAACCTGAATATTAAAGGAAAGAAAATATGGGTTCCGAAAGGAACAATATTTGTTGCTACTAACCATGAAGGACCCAAGAAAGCTTGGGTACCTAAACATAAAGTTGATTTCATTGCAGGAATGTCTTGTGGCCAAGAGATCAAAAAGAAAGTGGTATCTTGATAGTGGCTGCTCAAGACATATGACGGGTGACAAAGAAGAATTCATCACCCTTGAAGAAAAGAAGGAGGAGTTGTTACGTTTGGCGACAATGGCAAAGGCCAAATCTTGGGCCTTGGTAAATTCAAATAACTCCCTATATTTATTGAAAATGTACTTTATGTTGATGGTTTAAAGCATAACTTAATTAGTATAAGTCAATTATGTGATAAAGGTTTTAAAGTATCTTTGAATCTTCTTATGCACTGTAGCTAATCCCATTGATAATAGCATTGTTTTATTGGAAATAGAATGGCAATGTATACTTGATTGATTTAGATAAATTGTCTACTAATAATCATTGCTTAGTTGCTGATAATGCTAATATGAATGAGATTGGTTGGTTGTGGCATCGTAGATTAGGTCATGCAAGCACACACCTTATTTCAAAACTAATTAAATGGATTTAGTAAAAGGTCTACCTAAATTAGATTTTGAAAATAACAAAATATGTGATGCATGTCAGTTTGGAAAACAAACAAGAAGTTCTTTCAAATCTAAAAATATTGTTTCAACTTCTAGGCCATTAGAGCTACTTCACATGGATCTTTTTGGACCAACTAGAACCACAAGTCTAGGAGGAAAGAAATATGGTCTTGTGATAGTAGATGATTACTCTAGATTCACTTGGGTAATGTTTTTAGCTCACAAAGATGAGACTTTCTCGATATTCAAGAAATTCTTCAAGAAAGTAACAAATGAGAAAAACACTACCATAGTGTCTCTAAGAAGTGA
>UESW01001587.1:7351-54254 GCA_900491605.1 Calamus simplicifolius | reverse complement strand
TCATCGGATGGGCTTCAAGAAATTGAATGGTGTTTGGATGAAAGGAGGAAGAGAGGAAAGAGCAGAAAGAGATAGAGCAGAAGAAACCAGAGTAGAAGACATCCCGGGACCATCCACTGAGGGACCATCTGTCCCTGATCCATCTATTGCGGGACCTTCTTCAACTGGACCTTCAGAGGCCGGACCTAGTACTATTCCCTCACCTCCACATCAGTCTATAGCAACTTCTGGGAGATTCTCTGATGAACAAATTGGTCAGCTAAGAGCTTTGCTTGCTGAGTATGATAGTCAGAGATCTCAAGAAATTACTCAATTAAAAGAAGACTTTAATCAGTTGAAGGAAGAACTTAATTCGACATTGGACATGATCTCCTTTACCTTAAGCAATTCTGTTGAATCCTTTGGGGCTGATCTTCACAAAATCTTCGAAAGGATGGAAGGTATTGCTGATGGGTCAGGATCTTATGTTCATGCAACTGGTCAATTGAAGAAGGACATTGACCTTGCAGTCTCACAAATTGAAGCTTGCCTTGAAAACTTTAAGAAATCACAAAAGGATGATGTAATGGAAATCATAGGTCATTTGAAGAAAATTGTATTCAAACACATCTGACCTTGATTTTGATTTTGATAGTTTGTACTTAAGAAGTTCTTGAATATCTAATGTATTTCATTTTGGATTGTACATGAATCAACTAATGTAATGCTTCTTACTTATGAAATGCAATTTCACATTTTCAAATAATGACTGCTTGAATCCCTATGTTTTATTAACTTTCTTTATCTAAAACTCTCCTTATTGCTGATAACAAAAAAGGGGGAGAGATGGTTGAATATGCAAAGGAAGAAAGATAGAAAATGAATATTGAATATGAATATGCAAAGAAATTAATGAAAGATGGTTGTATATACATAAAGAAAGAAAGAAAGGGGGAGAAATAATTATTTATGCAAGATAACTTGAAATGTTAATCAGTTAAAATTCGATGCTTATAGATAGGGGGAGCTATTCAATACAGGGGGAGCTTAACAAAAAGCTCAATTGTAATTTTTATGCACATTAAGATTAAATATTCATAATTGATGAATTATATTGAACTCATGCACAATTTTTAAAGTTTACGTTGAATATTGGCATCAAATCCTTAATTAAAAATGTTTAAGTTTCAAATGACTATAATCTTTGGTTTGGATGAATTTTTGAATGCATATACTCAAAGTTTTTGTTATCATCAAAAAGGGGGAGATTGTTGACCCAATTGATGATTTTGATGATTAACAAAACTATTTGAGTATAACTAATGGAGGATCTAATGATTTTGATTAAGTGTTTCAGATTATATGTCTATTGAATGATCAAAATCAGGAGTTACATAGTGTTCTGGATCGAATCTAATGTCTAGGTAAGAATTGCAGACATTAGAGTCGACTCCAAGAATCACAGAGCCGACTCCGGAACTGGCACGGAAGTTAGAGTCGACTCCGAGACTGTTAGAGTCGACTCTCACAGAAGAAGCAGAACGTCGATTTTTCTGACCCCAACCTAGAGTCGACTCCGGGTAAGTTAGAGTCGACTCCAGAAAAGTTTCTTGTCGACCCCAAAAAAGTCAGAGACGACTCCAGAAATATCGTTTTGAAGTGCCTCGAGCTAGAGCCGACTCCAGAAAAGTTAGAGTCAACTCCAACCCACCTGGAACGAAAAATCAAATTGCCAGATCAGCTCTAACGGTAATATTTCTATTTTACCTTATTTCTAACAGGATATATTTTGCTACAAGGTACACTCCAACGGATAGTTTTTTTCCAAAAATGGTTTGAAAGAAATCTATAAAAATGGAAGACTATTGTTCAAAAAAAAGGAACAGAAAAAAAAGAGAGAAAATCTGAAATAGACAAATCCCATTTCAAAAATCCGAAAAAGAGAGAGCCTGAATCTCGAGAGGAAAACCTTCTTGCTCAAATCCACTCCACTCCAAAAAGCTCAAGAGGAATCCAAGGCATTCAAATCAAGTTTTTGTGGATTTCCCAACTTGGAGAAAGAAGTTCAGCTTTTTGCTTTTCAACCCTTCTCAACTGCTTCAACTGTGAAGAATCGAAGCTGAGGCTTGATTCAACCTAGCAAGGAGAAGAAGAAAGAAGAAAAGAAGAAAAGCTCAAAAGCCAACCATCTACAAATCAGGCTTTTCTAAACTTGTTATATTATTTGATTATTTGCTCATTAAGAAGCTTTGTATTTGAAAAACATATTTCATTTGTTTGTATCTAGTTCAATTTGGGGGATTGAACTAGTGGAGGTAGTCTTACCTCGGTTCAAGCTTGGTTAAGCTTGTGTTAGGGTTTTTGTGCTGGTGAGCCCTTGAAAACCAGCTGGGTTCGTTGTGTGCCCGGAAAAACAACAAGTTTGAGTTGTGAGCTTGTAAAACAACTCTGCTGTAATCTAGGGTGATTATAGTGTGGACCCAAGTGAATCTTGGGAGTGGACGTAGGTGTTGGATACACCGAACCACTATAAAATCTCTTTGTGTTTGCCGTGATCTATTGTCTCTTTCTCTATCTCTGTTTTATTCACTGCAATTTATATTTACTTTGCATTTGCCTTCATTAATCTCAAGCAAACTATTTTAAAAGGGCTAATTTTTTAAGAACCCAATTCACCCCCCCCTCCTCTTGGGTTGTCATCTGGGCCAACACCAAGGTCTCGCCATAAATGCAAGCACATCTTGAGACGCTTCTACCTCATTCGAGACATCATTGATAGACATGATATGGTGATAGAACGAGTTGAAACGAAGAACAACATAGCATACCAATTCACTAAGGCCCTTCCACTAAAGCAGTTAGATCGCCATTTTGATTGTATGGGTGTTAAATACAAGGGCGATTGGCTTTAGTACAAGTGAGAGATTGAAAGAATCGTGCCCTGAAAGCCAATCACAATTGTTGTATTAGTGGCAAAATTTGTAATTTTACTCAACTCAAGAATGATAATAAAGGCAATTTTATATTTTATCATATGCCATGTCTTATATTTTTTATGATGAACCCCATAGAATAGGATAATGTTTTAGGGTTATAGAGATAACAGTGAGACCTAAAACCTATAAACCCTAATCTAGAATATTCCTAGTCATAGAATCATAGATTTGGGGATCGATGAATTCGGATGACTAGCACATCTTATGTATGCTCAATTGTGAGGGTGGTTGGTCTCACGACCACTTGTGTAGGAACACTAATACAAAGATGTGGGTGCTTATAAGATTATGAGTTCATTGAATTGATCCGACAGGAGAACATTAAATGAAAGTTTTACTTGTCATAATAGATTATTTTTTAAGTGGGAGTTGTGCAAGTAATCCTTAGACCTGAGACCACCATAGTATCTTGTGCACATAAATCCATATTTTGGTTCATATTCATTCATAACAAAAAGTCATGTGCGAAATTATGCTGGATATAGAGGATTGTGTATGAAGGTAATGAGTAGGTCAACAAGGAATCGATAACTCCTAGTAAGAGGAGTATTTATCCCAAGTAATCTCATCAAATATTGACTCAAAAAATCTTTGATCAAAGTATGATCAAATTAGAAAGGGTTTTCTAATTTATCATTGGCTGAGTCTTCATTAATGATTAGAGATTCAAATGGATTAAGTGTGAGGGTTTGACATTTATCCATGCCCATCACTTAATCGGGTTAAAGAAATATCGAAGGACTGAATTGCATGGTAACTTGCCATAAAGGGTATTTTAATAATTTTTACCAAATTCTTCATCTTCTGGGTAGGTATGACATGTTGCTAGATGTCAATCTTGTCTTGTAGGTTTTTATGAATCAATTAGATTGATTTCATAAGTCAATTTGAAGGTTGGTTCAGATTGAAAGTTTAAGTTAGCCCAATTTGAGCTGTTCAGATAGTCGGATACATAATCGGGCTAAACCAAAAACCTACTGCTAGTTAAATGAGGAACCGAAAGGGTCAAACAAATAGAAAATTAATTGAAGAATATAAAAATATTTTTATTAGGATTTTGGATCCTAATTGGTGCCAAGATCGCATACTAGCATATGTGGGCTAACCCAAGCTCCTGACTTAATCTATTTAGGTCTATTTGCTTGCTGATTGGGATAATAAATTTAATTTAAACTTAAATTAACATTAGCTACATGTTGGGAAGCCTATCTAGAGTTTAATATAAATTTATGGGATTTTTCTAGATTTTTTATGATGATCAAATTCGAATTGGATTCGAATTTCAACCTGATTTGGTTAGTTTGGGTTGACTTGGTTAGTCTAGGTTGACCCGGGGCCTTAGTCCTTTTTTGAACCATTTTATTTCAAATTTAAATGAGTTTAATTTATTACATATTATTTAAATTTATTAATAAAATAATTTAATAAATTAAATATTTAATATAGGCTTGTGGGGTTTTGAACCGATGACCCCTTGGACCCTTGGCGCCCCCTAGGAGTGGATGGGAGCGCTTCTCACGAAAAGCATCTTCTTCCCTCTTCATGCCCCTTGGATGACATCCTTTCTCTCTATTTGACGCCTCTGATTGCTGTCCCTTCATTTCTATTTAAAGGAGGCAGCAGAAAGGATTCTGTGAACAGAAAGAAAGAAAAATAGAGAGCCCGTAAGCCCTCCTTCTCCCCTGTTATTCTCCCCTTGTCTTAATATCACTATCATATTAAGACAAGGCCCTAACTTGAGATAGAGGAAGGCTATTAGAGTGTGTAGAGGCTTGTTGAAAAGCTTTTAGAAAGCTTTTCAAGACGAGAAAGTCCAAAGAGACATTAGAAGGTTGCATATGATCAAAAGGCTGCCAGGAAGGTTCTAGCAAGCAAATAGGAGTGCTTCTTCGAATCGATTCTCGTATGGATCACCTTTGGAAGGTATACACTTGTGTTCCTCTTGGAGATTATTAGATTTAGCAATCCAGGTATTTTTCTTAGTCATTTATTTTAGATTTTAATTGATTTATTTTTTGAACTACATAAAGGTGATCTTGGAAATTAGGATTTTTGGCGATGTTTATTTTTAAAATGATTAAAGTTTTTAAAAAGCATGCCTCCAAGCACAAAATTGCTATCAAAGTTCGTTGTGCTTTCAATCATCTTTCATATTTTAAATATTCAATTATTATTAATATTATTTTATTATACCAATTCTTAGTTTTAAACGAGTATACTTTCAAATTCTACTAATCTCAAAACTCTCCTTTAGAATGAGATCTATCGATATCTTAAAATTATGATATGCACTGTATGATAAGCTCATGAAATCATAAATAATAATTAATTGAATCGTTAATTATTATCTATAGTGTGTGTGTATATAAAGGATGGAACAACCATGCAAATCAGATTTATTTACTGTTTTCTGCTAATTTTTAAAGCAATTTATCAAAATGATGCCCTTTTCAATAAAAACATGAGAAGCTCGCTGGACTTGTATGTAAGTGTGGTGTGGAGGTAAAATGAATCCAAGGTCCTAGGTTCGTGGGATAGCAAAATTAACAGTATGTCCTCAAACTTTTACCATATATGAGAAGCCACATCAGCAAATGAGAGACATCATCGATGTGGACCCGTGGCAATTATGCATCAGTGCTTCCATTAGCATCTGACGTCATCTGCCACATCATTGGTAAGGCCATAAAAGCTGCCACGTTATCAAAACGTGGCAGCATTGTCAACGCAACCTTATCGGACTTAACGGGAAATTCTATTTGGCCCGCGGTTTGCTGATGAGCCCCCACGTAAATTTAAAAAAATGGCATATTTGTTCCTAAACTTTTTGGACCAAAATACCCCTCCTTACTCAATAGCCTCCCCCACATCCAAACAGCCCCCCCAACGCTCCCCTGCCAGCCCCTCCCCCATCTCCTGCCCCTCCTCCCGCCGGATCATCCCAAGGATCATTGTTTGAAGGTTGATTGAAGCGATTTCAACCTTAAATCGAGCAATGAACAAGCAATTAGTAATTTTTGAAGGTTCTACGGTCGCAAAGGTTAGTTTATATCTCTATCATAAATTTTTTTTTTTTCGGTTCGTGCGTTGTTCGGCCCTGTGTAGCCGAACAGGTAAGCTCTATTCGGCCACACAGAGCCGAACAACATAAACATGTTTGGCCCTAGTGGGCCGAACATAAGATTTATTCTCCATTTTTTTGGATTAAATATAATTAGAGTTTAAAATTATTATTTGATCGTGTAGGATGATGCTTCGACCGAATGCAGCGTGATTGGCTCTGATTGTGTGATGGATTACACAAATGAATTTACAACTTACGAGGTAAAATTTAATTGCATTTATTTTTGTATTATTTGACTGAGCAATGCTTAAAATTGCCTACTAACATAAAACTATTTATTTTATAGATATTCAAAAGTAGAGAAGAAATGTGTAATTGGTGTTGGAAAGTCGGAAAGAGGAATGGATTTATCGTTATTATTAAAAAATCTGATACGGGCAGCAATGTTAAGAAACCAAGAATTATTTTTTCTTGTGAGAGGAGCGGTACTTGCAAAAGTAAACACATCAAGGAAAAGGGATCAAAGACCAGGGCCAGTGGCACTAAGAAGTGTGGATATCCTTTTGTCTTAAGAGGGAAGAAATTGGACACTGCAGATAATTGGATGTTAATGGTCATATGCGGTATGCACAATCATCCGGCTGCAAAGCATCTCGAGGGGCACTCATATGCAGGATGATTATCTAAGCATTATCTAAGCAGGAGACTACAATGCTAGTGGAGATGTCGAAGAGTTTGGTTCAGCCTAAGGACATATTATCTACTTTGAAGCAAAGGGATGTCCTCAACGTTACAACAATGAAGACAATCTACAATGCACGGCAGAGGTGCAAGGCTATAGAGATTGCTGGGAGATCTCAGATGCAATATCTTCTTGGTAAATTATCTGAGTATAAATACATTGAGTGGCATAGAAATTGTATTAAGCCTGATGCTGTGCGTGACTTGTTTTGGGCACACCCTGGCAGTATAGACTTGTTACATGCATTTCCTCGTGTGTTGATAATGGATTGCACTTACAAGATGAATAGATATCATCTTCCTCTCTTAGAGATTGTCGGGGTGACATCAATTGACCTGACATTTTCTATTACTTTTGTGTATATGGACTCTGAGCGAGAAGATACTATATATGGGTATTAGAGAGATTGCACAGTGTCATGGACGATGATGCTCTGCCTGAGGTGATAGTCATATATAGAGACTTGGCTCTATTGAATGCAATTTAGAGGGTATTCCTACGGCAACACATTTTCTATGTAGATGGCATATTAGTAGGAAATGTTTTGGTCCAGTGCAAAAGGTTATTTGAAACAAAGGAGAAATGGGATAAGTTTATAATGACTTAGAATATACTTGTGTTGTCCACCACAGAAGATGAGTTTAATGATCACTGGACAAAACTCCAGAGAGAGTTTAGTACCTTCCAAGATGCTTTACGGTATGTGTTAGATACTTGGTTGAGCAAGTACAAGGAAAGATTTATCGCAGCATGGACGGACGCATGTAGGCACTATAGGAATTTGACAACTAATAGGTATCACAAGGAATTGATAAATTTAAAAAATTTATAATTTAATTACGCAATTGTTATCTCTCTTTTATTAAATTTTATTTACTTTTCTAGGGCTGAAAGTGCACATGAAAGGCTGAAAAGACAACTTAGATCAAGCCAAGGGAATTTCAAATCATCTTGGACAAAAATACATAGTTTGATTGAGTTGCAGCATAGTGACATTAAAGCCTCATTTGAGAAGAGTTTGACGGTCGTGCAACATGACTTCAAGCCTGCTGAATTCAAAGAACTGCGAGGTTTCATTTCTATAAGTACATTTAATCAGATCCTCACTCAAGCGAACTGAGCCAATTCAGTTGGTATTGATGATTCAGTTTGTGGGTGTGCTATTCGGCGCACACATGGTTTACCATGTGCCCATGAGGTTGTGCGGTTCAGGATGGAAGGTTGGCCAATTCCCTTCGATTGCATAGATCCTCATTCGAGAAAACTTGATATGATGCCGGCTTTAAATGTGCAAAGTATTCAGTTGAGCTGTGAACCAGAGTTGGATATAATTGCTCGAAAATTCAAACAGTTAGATGGGTCTTCGCAATTGCAGATGTTAAGAAAATTAAGAGAGATTGCTAGCCCAGAAAGTACTTCTCTTGAAGAGCCTACCAAAAGGATCACTCGTTCACTTGGTTGCAGCCGTGCTTCATTGAAGGTTGATACATCTACCCGCCGTGATCCTTCTTGTTGACCCAATTATTAATTTTGATGATAAACAAAACTATTTGAGTATAACTCATGAAATTACTAATGATTTTAATTAAATGTTTCAGTTTATAACTTGTTTAAATGATCAAAATCTTGAGAGAAATCAAGTTTGGAACTCAATTCTAATGTCAAGGTAAGATTGCAGACATTAGAGTCGACACCTAGAATCACAGAGTCGACTCCAAAAAACGGCACGGATTAGAGTCGACACCTGGAACCTGCAGAGTCGACTCCAGCAAAGAAACATAAAGATGGTTTTTGGGTCTCAAATTAGAGTCGACACCTGAGAAGTTAGAGTCGACTCCAGAAGAAAAATGTGTCGACCACATAAAAGTTAGAGCAGACTCCAAATCGGTCTATTTGCGGAATTTAAGTTAGAGTCGACCCCAGGAAAGTCAGAGTTGACTCCATATTGTCAGAAACGAATTTCAGATGTGTTAGAACGTCTCTAAACCTACTTTTTACTTTAAATCTCAACGGCTATTACCTTATTTGTTCCTAACTTTTCTTCCATTTTGATTCTAACGGATAGTTTTCATCTATTTTAGTTTTGGAAGGATCTATAAAAGCATGATGGATGTGACCATTTAAAAGAAGAGAAAAATAAGAAAAATAGAGAAGAAAAAGAAGAGAAAAATCTAAGAGAAAATCAGAGGAAAAATCAAAAGGAAAGATCGTACTGATTCCCTGAAAGAAAAGAGAGAAATCCCTAGTCTTCACACTTTCATTTTGAGGAGATTTCTAAGTTTGAAGAAGCAAACGAGCAAGCCCTAGTTCCTGATCTTCATATGTTCTTCAGAGCTTCAAGAGAATACTCAAGGAAGATCCATTCAAAAGCAAGAAAGAGGAGAAGAATCAAGCCATAGAGATCTACAAATCAGGCTTTTATTTCCATCTCTTTGGTTGAATAGTTAACTTGTTTTATTTGCTCATTTAAGGAGCAGTTATTGTATCAAACATTCTTATTCTTCTTGTGAACTGAGTCAATCAGGTGATTGAATCAGTTGAGGCAGTTTGCCTTGTGCAAGCAGTTGCTTGTGTGTAAGGTTTTATGCTGGTGAACCTTGGAAACCAGCTGGGTTCGTTGTGCACCCGGGAAAATAACAAGTTTGAGTTGTGATCTTGTGAAACAATTCTTCTGTAATTAAGGTTGATTATAGTGCGGACCCAAGAGGTACTTGGGAGTGGATGTAGGTGTAGGTACACCGAACCACTATAAAATTTCTGTGTTTGCAATGCTTGACTTTTTATCTCTTCCTCTTCATCTCCTCATTGCATATTCTATCTTAATTGTTGCATTATTTTAAGTTAGGGGTTTTACTTCAAAAGTGTTTAAAATCTTTAAAAGACCCAATTCACCCCCCCTCTTGGGTTGCTATCTGGGACAACAATTAGTATCAGAGCTAGTGCTCATTTTTCCTTGATCTAACAATCAAAAGTTAAAGATCCAAATGGCAGCTCAAGTTGGCTTGACCTTTTCTGAAGGACAATCTACGAATTGTCCTCCTTTATTTAATGGTTCTAATTACTCTTATTGGAAAGCTAGAATGAAAATCTTCATTCAAGAACTTGACTATGATCTATGGAGTATTATAGTCAATGGACCTCACACACCCACTACAAGACTTAATGGCATGGAAATTCCTAAACCAAAAACGGAATGGGATGAACATGATAAGAAATTGGCACAACTAAATGCCAAGGCTATGAATGTTTTGTACTATTCTTTAGATGCAAATGAATTTAATCGTATATCTGTTTGCATATCTGCTAAAGAAATTTGGGATAAATTAGAGGTTACCCATGAGGGAACCAATCAGGTAAAGGAATCCAAGATTAACATGCTAGTTCATAAATATGAATTGTTCAAAATGGATGCATGTGAATCTATTTCTGATATGTTTACAAGATTTACTGACATTGTTAATGGTTTAAAAAGTCTTGGTAAATCTTATGATAACTCTGATCTTGTGAGAAAGGTGTTGCGTTCTTTGCCTAGGACATGAAAAGCTAAAGTCACTGCAATACAAGAGGCAAAAGATCGAGCACTCTACCTCTAGAAGAACTTTTGGGATCCTTGATGACTCATGAGCTTCAAGTCAAGCAACATGTTAATGAGGATGAGTCAAAGAAGAAAAGGACTATGGCGCTCAAAATTTCAAAATGTAAGGAAGAATCTGATGAATTTGAAGACGACAGTGATGATGAGGACATGGCACTCATCATAAGGAAATTCAAGAGATTCATGAAGAAGAAGAAATTTGAAAAGAAAAAGCTTTGTTAGGAAAGATGAGGACAAAGGAAAAGAAAAGGAAATAATCTGCTTTGAATGCAAGAAACCGGGACATTTCAAATCTGAATGTCCACAACTCAGAAAGGCCCCACAGAGATTTAAAAAGAAGGCAATGATGGCTACCTGGAGTGATTCGGAAAGCTCAAGTCGGAAGAAGATGAAAAGAAAGAAATAGCCAATCTCTGCTTTATGGCGGACAATGATGAGGTGAGTCCAAGTTTTCTAGATGATTTTACATTTGAAGAATTGCATAGTGCATTTTATGAACTAATTGATGATTATGCAAATCTAAGCTCAAAGAATAAAGATTTGAAGAATCAAATGAAAAATCTATATTTAGAAAATGAAAAGCATATTGTAGAAAATGAATTTCTAAAGAAAGAAAATAAAAATTTAAAAAATAAAGTTGATAGGTTTAAACCCATTGTTGACAAATTTACTTTAAGCTCTATCAAACTAAATATGATTTTGGATAATCAAAAGGCTGTTTTTGATAAAGCCGGATTAGGATATAATCCACTTAAAAAGCAAAAATCTTTGAAAAATATTTTTGTACGTGCTGAAAAATCATCAAATATTACTTGTTTTAAATGTGGAAACAAAGGACATAAATCTTATATGTGTAAAACTCCACATGATAAAAGAAAGATGATTTGGGTTCCTAAAGGAACAGTATTCATTGCTTCTAACCATGAAGGACCCAAGAAAGCTTGGGTACCTAAAATTAAGAGATGAATATTTTGCAGGAATGTCTTGTAGCCATCGGATTGAAAAGAAAATGGTATCTTGATAGTGGTTGCTCAAGACATATGACGGGTGACAAAGATCAATTCATCACCCTTGAGATGAAAAGAGGTGGAGTAGTTACTTTTGGTGATAATGGTCAAGGCCATATCATGGGCATTGGTAAGATTCAAATTACTCCATCTACCTATGTTGATAATATTATATGTTAATGGATTAAAGCATAACTTGATTAGTATTAGCCAGCTGTGTGATAAAGGTTTCAAATTTATTTTGAAGCTTCTATTTGCACAGTCACTAATCCCATTGATAGTAGCATTATTCTTGTTGGAAAACATTATGGCAATGTATACTTAATTGATTTGAATAACCTATCTCAAGTAATCATTGCTTAGTTGCTGATAATGCTAAAATGAATGAGATTGGATGACTATGACATCGTAGATTAGGTCATGCTAGCACACACTTAATTTCAAAATTGATGAAAATGAATTTAGTTAAAGGTATTCCTAACTTAGATTTTGAAAATAATCAAATCTGTGATGCATGTCAATTTGGTAAACAAACAAAAAGTTCTTTCAAATCTAATAACGTTGTTTCAACTACTAGGCCCCTGGAGCTACTACACATGGACCTCTTTGGACCTACTAGAACCACCAGTCTAGGAGGAAAGAAATATGGTCTTGTGATAGTAGATGATTACTCTAGATTCACTTGGGTAATATTTTTGGCTCATAAAGATGAGACTTTCTCAATATTCCTGAATTTTTAAGAAAGTTACAAATGAAAAAAAACACTACCATAGTGTCTCTAAGAAGTGATCACGGGACTGAATTTAAAAATTACTTATTTAAAAAATTTGTTTTGAAAAAGGCATACATCATAATTTTTCTGCACCTAGAACACCTCAGCAAAATGGAGTTGTAGAGAGAAAAAATAGGACTCTAGAAGACATGGCCCGTACCATGCTATGTGAAAGCAAATTCCCTAAATATTTTTGGGCGAAAGCTATTAGCACAGCATGTTACATCCTAAATAGAGCCCTAATTAGACCTATCCTTAAGAAAATACCATATGAACTTTGGCATGATAGAAACCCAACTTAGGCTACTTTTATGCATTTGGTTGTAGATGCTTCATCCATAACAATGGTAAAAATAATCTTGGAAAGTTTGACGCTAAATCTGATGAAGGCATTTTCTTAGGATATTCAACTTCTAGTAAAGCCTATAGAGTATTCAATAAGAAAAGTCTAGTTGTAGAAGAATCCATTCATGTAGTCTTTGATGAGTCTTTAGTATCAAGTTCAGGAAAGATTGATATGAGGAAGATACAAGTTTACTTGAAAAGGTATTGAAAAATTAGATGTATCTCCAGAACATGATCAAGAAGCTAAAGATGAGGATTTACCTTTGGCTGATGTTATTTATACTGCTCATAATGATATAGATCTGCCTAGAGATTGGAGATATGCTCATGATCATCCAAGGATTTGATCATAGGTGATCCATCTCAAGGAGTAAGAACTAGATCATCCATGAGAAATATTAATAATCATCTTGCATTTGTATCTCAAATAGAACCTGAAACCATAGAAGAAGCTGAAAAAGATAGCAATTAGATGTTAGCTATACAAGAAGAGTTAAACCAATTCACTAGGAATAAGGTATGGACCCTGGTAGACAGACCTAGAGACCACCCTATAATAGGAACTAAATGGGTTTTTAGAAATAAATTAGATGAAAATGGCACAGTCATTAGGAATAAAGCTAGGCTAGTTGCAAAAGGATATAATCAGGAAGAAGAAATAGATTTTGATGAAACTTTTGCTCCTGTAGCTAGATTAGAAGCCATTAGACTATTGCTTGCATTTGCATGTCATATGAATTTCAATTTATTTCAAATGGATGTTAAAAGTGCATTTTTAAATGGTTTTATAAATGAGGAAGTTTATGTTGAACAACCTCCTGGTTTTGAACATCATGAATTTCCAAACCATGTTGTTAAATTACACAAAGTACTTTATGGTTTAAAACAAGCTCCTAGAGCTTAGTATGATAGATTGAGTAAATTTTTGATTGAAAATGGATTTACAAGAGGAAATGTTGACAAAACCTTATTTTTAAAAAGAAAAGAAATGGATTATTGGTTGTATAGATTTACGTTGATGATATTGTCTTTGGTGCTACTAACAATCATCTTTGCCAAGAATTCGCTAAGTTAATGCAGGAAGAATTTGAGATGAGCATGATGGGAGAACTTAACTTCTTCCTTGGACTACAAATTAGACAAGAGAAAGCTGAAATTTTTATTAACCAAGCAAAGTACACGAAGGAAATACTTAAGAAGTTTGATATGGAATCTGCTAAACCTCTTGGCATGCCAATGAGCCCTTCATGCAAGCTGGACAAAGATGAAGATGGTAAGAAAATAGATCAAAAACATTATCGAGGTATGATCGGATCTCTACTTTACCTAACTGCAAGTAGACCTGATATCATGTTTGCTGTTTGTTTATGTGCAAGATATCAATCTGAACCTAAAGAATCACATTTTATTGCTGTTAAAAGAATATTTAGATATCTGAATGGAACTAAAAATGTAGGAATATGGTATTCTAGAGACTCAACACTTAATTTGATTGCTTATTCTGACTCTGATTATGCTGGATGTAAATTAGATAGAAAAAGTACAAGTAGTGCATGCCAATTTTTAGGAGGTAACTTAATCTCTTGGTTTAGCAAGAAGCAAAATTCGGTTGCACTATCAGAGTATGTTGCGGCTGGAAGTTGCTATGCTCAAATCCTTTGGATTAAGCGACAACTTGAAGATTATGATATCACACTTGATAAAATTCCTATTAGATGTGATAATACTTGTGTAATCAATCTAACTAAGAATCCAATTCAACACTCTAGAACTAAACACATAGAAATTAGACATCACTTTATTAGAGAACATGTAGCTAATAATGATATTTGTTTTGATTATGTGAACACTAATGATCAATTGGCTAATATTTTTACCAAACCTTTGAGTGAGGAGAGATTTTGTTATCTTAGAGAAGAATTAGGAGTTTGTGATCCTTTAGAATGATTTTCTGAAACTCTCAAGGACAACTATCTAAATTTCAATAGATTTCTTGAAAATCTTTTACACTTTATAAGAAAATTTATCTAGAAGTTTGCTTCATTGATTCCCCAATTATTAAGAATAATTTATCTAGATTTTAATGTTCAATTTGATTAGTTTCAGATCCTTGAAACTCATTTTTTTTCTGAAACTATTATGGAGTCGACACCTTCAAGTTTGGAGTCGACACATTTTCTTTAGAGTTTTCTGTTTGTCATTATAGCCGACTCCGGCTTCTGCAGAGCCAACTCTAATTCGAGTGCTAACTGATTTTTTGTTTGGAGCCGACACCTCACTTTGCGGGAGTCGACTCTAAGTGAAAAATCGTCACTTTATTAGGGTAGAGTCGACACCTCAAACGACCCAATCCTTTTTCAATCCCATTCAAATCATTCTCCAAAGCTTTCTAAACTTTTCTAAACTCTTCAAAATCCTTGATTCCAACCTCCATTGACCTCCAATGGCTCCCAAGAGGCGATGATCTATGTTTGGTGCGGCCGTTCCCACCGGGAGACGTTCCGTTCGTAGAACCGAGAGGCAATCTTCTTCTAGCTCTTCGTCTTCCTCTTCTTCTACTCTGAAGGCTTCTCCATCATCCACCCGCGTTGACTTGTTGGCTGGGAAGGTTATCACCACAGGAAGGAAGGTAGATTTTAATCTATTTGAATCGGAAGGTTTTTCTATAGAGAGACAAATAAAAGAGATGGGATGGAAAAAGATTTGTTCACTAGATGTTCCGACCTACCCTGCCCTCGTGAAGGAATTCTATAATGATTTATGTAGAGGGGAAGGAGGTCTTGTGAGTTTTGTGCATGAAACCAAAGTGGTTATCACTACAGAGTCACTAGAAAATCTTCTGGAGATGCCCACTTTTGGTTTGACTGCCTGTCAACATGATGACAGAGGTGGAGCCCTGTCAAGGATGCTTGGGAGATAAGTTTCTGAGTTTGAAGAGGTAATGGCAAATCAACTCAACCTGGAACTCAGATTACTTCGTAATATTTGTGGGAGAATCTTGTTTCCTAAGATTGAAAGGTTCGAGTATGTCTCGGAGCGAGATGTTCTTCTGATGGATTGTATCATCACTAGTCAACCAGTAAATTTGGCTGGGATGATGATTGGTTATATGGCAGAGGCTGCTACAAAGAAAAGATCTACACTGCCATATGGTATGGTTCTCACACTGGTTTTCAGAAGCCAAGGTGTAAAAATAATGGAGAATGAACTGCAAAGAAATCTCAGATATACTGACTACTACAACATCTCCACTATTCATAGAATGGGCTTCAGGAAAGTTAATGGACAATGGCAAAGGAGAGGAAAGAAGCCAGAGTTGAGGAGGCCAGAGATGAGGATGTCCCTGGACCGTCTACTGCTGGACCATCAGTTGCGAGACCATCTGGTGCTGGACCGAGCACTTCTTCACCCCCTCATGTGGCATCGGGTTTGTTGGCTGAGTCAGCAGGTTTCTCAGAGAGGCAGTTTGATCAGCTCAGGGCCTTATTGACTGAGCATGATTCTGAGATGAGAGATGAGATGAGACAGATTTCCACTAAGCTTGACATGGTTGCATCTTCATTGAACAGATCTGTGGATACCCTATCATCTGAGCTTCACAATATTTTTGAAAGGCTGAAAGGGATCGCAGATGGATCTAGAGCTTACCTTGATGCCACTGGACAACTTAGAAGGGATATAGATTTTGCTGTTACTCAGATTGAGGATTGTCTTGAAGGCTTCAAGAAATCACAAAAAGATGAGATTATGGAGTTAATAGGTCATCTAAAGAGAATTGTCTACAAACATACTTGATTGACCTTCTACTTCTTATATTGATGCCTATCCAAGCCAACTCAAGTCAAATCCCAATTAGCCTTTAAGTTCCTGTCAAATCAAAATTTAGCTTTTGTGATATTTTGATAGTTTGTACTTAGGATACTTACTCTTTTATATCTTGGTACATGATGTAATGTTTCGATGTAATGAAACACTGTTTGAATGTTTGATACAATGATGGTTGCTATGAGTGAAAGCCTTAGGATATTTACTCTTTTATACCTATTCTTCAATTCTTTGTACAATTGTTTTTCATCTTTTTGTTGATAACAAAAAAGGGGAGAAAAGAAGAATTATATATGCATAAGGGAGAAAATGAATGAGAGAGAGAGAATGAGAATTTAAATACATTTAATTTAAAAAGAAATAAGCATAGAAAAGGGGGAGTTACAATATGCAGGGGGAGCATAATTTTTATTTGATATAATTCATGTTAATCATTATTGATCAATTTTACTTATTTTGAAACTATGACTTATTCCTTAAATTGAACAAATTTAAAGTCTTGATAAGGTTTACAATGTTTATGAATTCTAATGCATATAATCAAAGTTTTTGTCATCATCAAAAAGGGAGAGATTGTTGACCCAATTATTAATTTTGATGATAAACAAAATATTTGAGTATAACTCATGAAATTACTAATGATTTTGATTAAATGTTTCAGTTTATAACTTGTTTAAATGATCAAAATCTCGAGAGAAATCAAGTTCGGAACTTAATTCTAATGTCAAGGTAAGATTGCAGACATTAGAGTCGATACCTAGAATCACAGAGTCGACTCTGGAAAACGGCACAGATTAGAGTCAACACCTGGAACCTGCAGAGTCGACTCCAGTAGAAAAATAGAAAGATGGTTTTTCGGGTCTCAAATTAGAGTCGACACCTGAGAAGTTAGAGTCGACTCCAGAAGAAAAATGTGTCGACCCCAGAAAAGTTAGAGAAGACTCCAAATCGGGCTATTTGGGGATTTCAAGTTAGAGTCGACCCCAGGAAAGTCAGAGCCGACTCCAGATTGTCAGAAATGAATTTTAGATGTGTCAGAATGTCTCTAAACCTTCTTTTTACTTTAAATCTTAACGGCTATTACCTTATTTGTTCCTAACTTTTCTTCCATTTTGATTCTAACGGATAGTTTTCATCTATTCTTAGTTTTGGAAGGATCTATAAAAGCATGATGGATGTGACCGTTTAAAAGAAGAGAAAAACAAGAAAAATAGAGCAGAAAAAGAAGAGAAAAATCTAAGAGAAAATCAGAGGAAAAATCAAAAGGAAAGATCGTATTGATTCCTGAAAGAAAAGAGAAAATCCCTAGTCTTCACACTTTCATTTTGAGGAGATTTCTAAGTTTGAAGAAGCAAACGAGCAAGCCCTAGTTCCTGATCTTCATCTGTTCTTCAGAGCTTCAAGAGAATACTCAAGGAAGATCCATTCAAAAGCAAGAAAGAGGAGAAGAATCAAGCCACATAGATCTTCAAATCAGGCTTTTATTTCTATCTCTTTGGTTGAATAGTTAACTTGTTTTATTTGCTCATTTAAGGAGCAGTTATTGTATCAAACATTCTTATTCTTCTTGTGAACTGAATCAATTAGGTGATTGAATCAGTTGAGGCAATTTGCCTTGTGCAAGCAGTTGCTTGTGTGTAAGGTTTTGTGCTGGTGAACCTTGGAAACCAGCTGGGTTCGTTGTGCACCCGGAAAAACAACAAGTTTGAGTTGTGATCTTGTGAAACAACTATGCTGTAATCAAGGTTGATTATAGTGCGGACCCAAGAGGTACTTGGGAGTGGACGTAGGTGTAGGTACACCGAACCACTATAAAATTTCTGTGTTTGCAGTGCTTGACTTTTTATCTCTTCCTCTTCATCTCCTCATTGCATATTCTATCTTAATTGTTGCATTATTTTAAGTTGGGGGTTTTACTTTAAAAGTGTTTAAAATCTTTAAAAGGCCCAATTCACCCCCCCTCTTGGGTTGCTATCTGGGATAACACTTCTGCCTTTGAGTTGATTCTTTCAGGACAAGATAGTTATTTACCTGGTACGGGCACTCCACCAATGATGCAAGTGCCAAAGAGGCAGCCAAGGAAGAAGGTACGAAGCATTTTTTTCACTAAAGAAGGGACCGTATCGGTATGTGCCGAACGCCTGCTGATATGCCAGACGCGTGCCGGTACATGCCGGCACATGCGGCAACTTCCGGACCCCGTGCCGGTATGTGCCGGATGCCTACCGGTACGTGCCGACACATGCCGGCAACTTCAAAACCCCGTGTCGGTATGTGCCGGTACATGCCAGCACATGCCGGCAACTTTCGGACCCCATGCTGGTATGTGCCGAATGCATGCCGGTACGTGCCAGACCCCATGCCATTTGTTATTATAAAGCGATTGTTTACCATCTAATTCATTCATTAATGGTTTGCAGGTTTCTCGTCAGCAAACTCGGTCATATAAGCCAACAATCTATATTGATCAAATTCCAGATGAGTTGAGGCCGTTCATCCAACATATCAAGGATGTTAAAGCTGACGACAACTGTGGGTTTAGAGCAATAGCTGACTTGCTGGGATTTTGCAGGTGTTTTTATTATCGGGTCATCCCGTTCCCCCAATAGCAAGCAATTGGCAAAAACATCATTTACCCTGTGCTTCCGGATGGGCTACTTCATATGCATCTAGGATTCAACAGTTCAGACAAACGATCTCGTCGGATGTTATTATTAGCAAGACTATTGAGTTGTAGGGTTAATTTTGTTAGCAACAATTAATTTTGTATAATGTTTAACATATTTATATTAATTCAAAAATTTTCATTCAAATTGAGCCAAAAGGAAGTAAAATTTCATTCAAATTTCAATGTCTTTTACAAAAAGATGCACTATATGCTAAAAGATACAAAATACATGACGTACATCAGGGATTCCCACCACGCCGTCGTCGACGCCTGTACTGCTATGGCGATGCATGACTAGGGCCAGGACATTAGGCTGAACATGTTCAATCATAGAGATATGCTAACCCTGCAACACATGTGCAATCTACGATATGACATCATACATGTACGTCCCCTGTGACGAAGCAGCCTCCTCCCGATCCATATCAAGAATGCTGGTGCAAAGGCCAAGTGCATCTGCAATACGCCGGCCTTGCATGTCAGCATCAGCAACATCGGGACGTGATCGGGAGTAGATACTGGATCGATCTCCGGAGGGTGAACAACCAGATGCATGATCCGAGAATACCACTCCAAAAATCCGGTATGCAATCTGAGGGTTGGGTCACCGGATGGCTCCTCCTCGCTGGGCTCAGTAGGTGATCTTCCCATCTCTCCCATAACTGCTCATAGAAGACATACCAGATGCGGTACGAAGCTACTGTCGATCCTCTGCTGGCTCGCTTAGGGGCCAGTGGCGCACGGGGGATCGTCTGTATCCTGCCGAACTGATGTAAAACCCTTTCAGGATGATAGGGTTCTACGACATCCATGCACTTCAAGCATCCACTAAAGAATGCAATATCAAGGAATGGACGATCATCCCGGATAAGACGATGGGGATCTCAAACTACATGCAATATAATAAATCGTAATAAGTTTGATAATGTATGACAAATTATATAAATACACAAGTGCATGGTCCTATGGTACATACCTCATCTGCCCTCAGTACATCCAATGACTTGCATAGAATCACCAAATGGTCCATTGTAGAATGGGGTGGAGTGTCGGGAGTCCATCGGTGTACGCGGGGCCTAGCATCAGTATAGTCTAGGGCTGGATGAGGAGTGAGAAAGGGAAAATGCTCACAAATCCATGCATGGAGAAGCATCATATATCCACTGATCTGTCTAACGGATGCCCTAGACGCAATCCTCAACTGCCGATATAAATGAGCCAATGCAAGGCACCCGCACCCTAGGCATATGTGCTCACTCAATCCAAATGCCGAAGCAGAGCAAGATAAGCTATAGGCACCCTCGTCTCGCTCTTATCGACAAAAAGTGTACACCCTAACAAAAAAAGCAAATACGCTCGTACTGCACAGTCTATCTTACGACGGCTATCTCTATTTGATACATCATGGAAATGACTCTTCAGCCACTCTAACCTAACAGACTGACCACGGATAGATAGAACCTCCTGACGTGCGTCATCCTGTGATACATCCAATAGCTGCACTAGTAGGTCCTCAGCATCCCAATCACTCATCCTATATGTAACAAAGACACTGAGGCACCCATGACACTAATCCCTAATATGGCGGCAACATCATCCAACGTGATTGTCATCTCGCCAAAGGGAAGATGGAAGGTGTTTGTCTTGGGCTGCCATCTCTCTACAAAGCCCGAGACAAGAATCTTATCGGCAAACCGATAAGAGCAATGCACTAGCTCAAGAAGACCCGACTGTTGAACTATATCCCTGAATCTCCTATTCGATTGCCCTGATGCCCACCACTGTCACTCACCTATTTTGGTAGCATGGTTCATGCACTTCAGTGGAGTCCGTTCCTGTGAAATATAAATGTATACATGAATAACACATAACAGCATCGAAATAATACATTAAATAAAATATGGTAGAACAACAAACAAATACCTGTTGCCTCAGATGGAGGCTACAATATGTGTCCTGAAACTCCTAAGGACAGAGTCATCCTCAGGACCACATGGACAAGGACCATCCGCTTCATCATCATCAACATCCATAGCTGGGATGTCCTCGTCTGCTGTCTCATCTAGGGGCGATGGTGCAACAACAACCTCAGAAACCTCATAAATCTCAATAACCTAAGGCGCCTGGGTTCTACGTCTCCTGACAGATGCTATGGGTCTAACTCGTGAGGGGCCAGCATCCATATATGGAACATTGCAATATTCATCATTAAAATAAAAATATGTCAAAATAATATATTTTTATTAAAAATATTAATAATATAAACTATTTAAAATTATAATATACTTTATAATATACTTTATAATTATAATACTTTATAATATATTATAAATTATAATATACTTTATAATATACTTGATTATTATAATTATTTATAATATACTTTATTATAATTATATTTTATAATTTAATTACTTTATTCGGCCAAGCTGGGCCGAACAGAGTTAAATTCTGTTTGGCCCAGCAGGCTGAAAAGAGAATCTATGTTCGGCCAACCAGGGCCGAACAGAGATCGCAGAGTGTGAGAGGGAGGGGGAGAGGTGGCGGAGAGGGGGCGGAGTCGTGGGAGAGATGCGGACGCCGGGGAGGGAGGGGAGCTTGGCTAAAAAAAACCTATGGAGGAGGACGGATCGAGTGAGGGAGGAAGGAGGGAGGGAGGAAGGAAGACCTTACCTGCCGGAAAGCCGCCGCCGCGGAACACCGTGAGCGAGAGGAGCACCGTGAGCGAGAGCAGGGAAGCGCGGTCGAACGAAGGGGAGGGGAAGGGGGGACACTAAGTAATTTTGAGGGGGGAGAGGAAGGGGCGGCACAGGAGGGTGAAGGTGAAGGGGTAGTTTAGGTATTTCATAATTTTAGGAGGGCTAGTGAGTAATTTTGGGAGGCTACTGAGTAAGCAAAATAGGGGCTCCTCAGCAAAACTGGTGGTCCAAATAGAATTTCCCGGACTTAACGGATGTGGCTAACAAGTTTATTTAAAAGAGGGCATAAGGTTCATTGAATTTACAAGGGTGCCATCCGTTCTCAACAAAACAGTTGCCTTCAAAACAGTCACTTGCTGCGGCGATTGAGGCCCTTCTGACTGCCAGTAGCCGCGTGGATCTCCTTTCCCGACTTCTTCGGCACCGGGAGAGCTCAATGCCGACGATAGTTTCCAGCGAGGAGGCCGCTGTGGCACTATTTTAAATAGCAAACGTTCCGCCTTGGCTGTGGGCATGGAGGGCAGTACTGCTGGCACGCAGGCCACATAGGACCTGCCTCTTCTTGTTCCCTGATGGTCGGTGAACATGGCCCGATTTCCAACTAAGATAGCAAAATGGATGGTGGATGGGCCTGGGGTCGCCGTCACGGGGTGAGCGGCGTCCTGCCTGGTTCAGTACTCTTTCTCATTTTAAACATAAAAATCAACCCATTCATTATGTGCTCTTGTTGCTGCTAAAATCTATCCTCCGATTCGAACGCAATCGGGTTCAGGATGGGTTTCCTTCTGAACGGACCTGCAAAACAGTCCTCATGCGAGAGGCATTGGGGGTGGCCCTCCGCGAAAGACCCTCCGACGCTCAACTCAGTGGGGATCGACAATCAACAAACGAGAGAAGAAGGCTCTCGCTGAAGAGTCTCTCCAGGGGTGGCCTCTCGAGAGCTCTAATCAGAGCGCGAATGGCGGAGAAAATGGGGGAAGCAAAGGTAGAAGGAGAATGTGCCAGTGAGCAAGTGCACATACCTGAGGAGCCGGGAGACAACCTTATTTATAGAGGATCACCTGATTCCCTGGGGACGTCGTGGGTCCAAAAGTCGTTAGGATTTGAATCCAGTTTGTTATGAGGTCAGTAAGATTCGCATCTTGTTGGTTAAAGGATCGACAGCTGGGAGAGCTAGTTGATGTCTCGAGATTTGGTGAGTATGCAGGCTCCAGGGCTCTAGGCCACTCTCGTGAGTCCTAGGCCACTCTCGGGCATGATTTTGGTTTGAAATCTTATGGATTCGAACTTTTCCACGCCGGATTCCGTGAAGGTTCTTGAATGCCCGGGGCTGGCCAGGGCATGATGATAGCTCGGCTGGCGAGGCGCGGTCGCATAGCTCGGTCGCTGCCGAGAGTTAGGAATAGCTCGGCTGGGGCCGAGAAACAGGGATAACTCGGCTGGAGCCAAGAGACAGGAATAGCTCGGCTGGGGCCAAGAGACGTGATAGCTCGACTAGGGCCGAGAGACAGGAATATAGCTTGACTAGGGTTGAGAGACGTGAAATAGCTCGGCTAGAGCCGAGAGACAGGAATATAGCTCGGCTAGGGCCGAGAGACGTGATAGCTCGGCTAGGGCCGAGAGACAGGAATATAGCTCGGATAGAACCGAGAGATAGGATCTGCACCTTGGGAATCCTCGACTTGTTGAGGGGCTAAGGCGCCCCGATCCACCAGGGTTGATTCATCTCCAGCGGATGTTGCTCAGCGAGTGGGAGTCAGGATCGACCCTAACCCCTTGCACGATCATTGATGCAACGACGATTTTACCCTTCAACACATGCCCCCACTCCCTAGTTCGAAGCGTAGGTTCGGGCGTAGGGAGTATAACTTTGGGTGACATGATTTGGATGGGTTAGGATTTGACAGTCTGCGTAATGGTGCCCTAATTGACGCTACGTGGCTGCCTTGCCTTTGCGGGATGGAACTGTCGCTTCCTAGGGGCAACGGTTGGGGAAGTGCCACGTAGCAAATCCCAATTTTTACGGTGCCTGCACGGCGGTTCCGAGCGTCTTGATCAAGATGCCTTATCATCCTTTTGAGGCGGTTTCCTTCGGGGAGAAGTAAAGTGAAATAGCGCTATTCTCATTCGTGGCGTTCCTTCATTTCTTCCTGGAGAAATTTGTCCCCCTATTTTCTTTGCAATCTTGCCCAGCGTTCCTTCTAGCCAGTAGAATGATGAGGCCCAGCGACATGGTTTCAGAAATTACCGCTGAGGATTGGGGAGACTCTGCCAAAAATATGGCATTCCCTTGGATATCCTTCTGCTACTGCCAGGGCCCGAGCACAGGGTTTCGTAGGAACTGGAGCGTGGGTTCTTTCTTTATGAAGACAGTATAAAGGCAGGTCTCCGATTTCCTCTCCATCCCCTGGTGAAGGAGACATGAAGTTTTACAACTTCTGTCCGACAATGGTAGCTCCTAACAGCTGACAGAGTATCATCGGGTTTATCTCGATGTGTAGCCGAGTTCAGGTAACAGCAACTCTGTCCCAGTTCCGCGCTTGTTACCATCTGATGCCCGGAAGGAACTCGGAGTGGTCCTACATTGGGCCTCGGAAGTCATTTAGCATGATTGTGGATAAGCCATCGTCCATAAAGGGATGGAAGGTCCGATTCTTTATCGCTGAAGGGAACATCGGTTCCGACTTCCTACGAGGATGGGGAAACCTTGTTAGGGATATGGAGGCGCATCCGGCCTTATCCGAACGGGAGAAGGAGGACCTAGGGGTCCTCACCAGCGATCGAACGTTCTCGGCTATTGTCTTACTATCGGAGGAGGCCCTTTGCGCTGCCGGGCTTAACCCCATCGATAGGCAGGGTAAGCCCTCCCCCTTTCTCTATTTTTCTTTTCTTTGGAGCAAATATATCCAGGTTTGACCTGTTGCTTCCCGCTCCTGCAGCCAGGAAATCCGAGATGGCGGGCCGCATAAAGAAGGAGTTGGGCAAGCGCCCAAGAGACCAGCAGTGTGGAGAGGCGCAAGCCTGAGAAGAAAGTCCGTCCTTCCGAAGAGCGCTCGCCAGAGGTCGGGCGAGTTTAAGCTAGCCTGCGCTCCTCACCGCTGAAGAAAGGGGATGCAGGAGCGTCGGCGTTGGAAGAAGGGTTCTCTCCATTGGGGGAAGAGGCAATAGTCACGACGGGGGAGCACAGAGCGGAGGAGGATTTAGAGAGGATCATCGAGATCTCCTATCCTCTGGTGGTGGAGATAGTGGACAGCCCGGAGGAGGCTCCGTCGGAAGTTCAGGGTGAGCCTGTTGTTGAAGAGCCTCCCTCAAAGAGGGTGATGACATTGGGTCAAAGTCAGTGGATGTTTGGGAGGAGTTTTCTGCCGGAGAGCCTCCTCTTGAGGAGGTTAAAGGAGCTAGTGGGCAAGTTGAGGTTTCGGTAGAATCCGCGGGGGAGGAGCAGGCGTTGGTGATTGAAGAGGGATCTTTGGGTGGAGAAGAAGGACAGGATGATGACCTTCCAGCTGAAGTTCTCCCTACTAAAGCCTCGGGAACATTGAGGCCAGGGCTGGCCGAGGTATCTGATGAATCGCAGGCTAGATTTTTGCTGAAAGAGGCCAGGAGATTGAAGGATCCTCGGTCTGAGATTGCTCAGACTGATTCCCGGACAGGCAACTCAGCAGTTTGGACCCGACCGTCGAGGCGGCATTCTCTGCTCTAATGAAGTCGGTACTACACCCAAGCGTAGGTCCCTCGATGAACGAGTTTGCGGACCTGGACCTTATCGATACCACATTTGGTCAGCAGAATGTAGTGAAGGACATTCACCTTCTCCCCGACATCGACAACTCCACCCTGATGGGGTTAGCCAGGTCCTACACCTACCGGGTGAGTTGCTATTCCGGAGCATCAGGTGTTTTCTGGCGAACTTGATCGCGCTTTCCTACTTGAGTTTTGTTTTGCAGAGCGCTCTGATCAATAGGGCACTGTGCTGGCGCTTGAGCCTGGCAATGGGGGCCGGCGTCCAGGCTAAGAGAGTCAGTAGTGAGTTCCGATTGTGAGCAGAGGCATCTGACAAATTCGAGCGACTCCTAGACACTGCCAACAAGAACTTGTCGATGGTGAGGGGGCTGCATCGGGCCGCCCTCGATGACGCATCCAAGTTAAGGCTCGAAGTTAAGGAGCTACATGGGCTCAGGGCGAGATATGACGAAGTATGCTCGGAATTATCACAGGCCACGTCCAGGCATACTGAAGAAATGGAAACTGCTAAGAAGCAGTTCGATGAGAGTCGAGACAGGCTGAGGCGAGAAGCTGCCGAGGAGAAGAATCGCCTAAACAGGATGCTCGGCGAGTCGGAGGAGAAGGTCCGAAATCTCAACCAATGCATCATAGCCAAGGATAATAGGATTAAATGGCACCAGGAGAGATTAACCCAACTCGATAGCGAGCTTTCCCAGGCCTAGGAAGAAGTTGATAATAGGCAATTGAGGATTGATGACCTCAAAGGCAGAATCGAGCATATTAAAGCTGATAAACTGAGGGCCCTTGGCGAGGTCGAGGGGTTGACCTAGAAGTTAGCCAGGCAGGAGGAGAAGTAATGTACTGTCCTTTAAACTTCAGCTATTAACTCGCTGTTGCATCGCTAATCCTGCATTCGCAGATGGAGAGGGCAAAACTGGAGGGCCGAAACCAACTAATGATCCTGCAAGAGGAACTGTCGTCGAGTAAAGGGAGGAGCTTGGAGCTCGAAAGGCGGGTCGCTGAGACCGAGGAGCAAATAGGCTTGCTTCGAGGCGTGGAATATGCAACCTACGCCGAGGCCTTCCAGCTTGGTGCGGAGGAGATCCAAACTAAAATATCTTGGGAGCATCCAGAATGGGACCTCTCCTTCCTGGATGTTGAGGCTTATGAGGCCTGTACCCCGGGGGCTGAAGAAGATGAATATGACAATGTTTCAAACGTCGATCTTGACGTTATTCTGGGTTCCAGTGAGGCCACAACTCCTGGGAGGCATTCTCGGCACGCCATCGGGGAAACAACTATGCTTGAAGTAGGCGAAGCAAGTCGATCCTTCCCGGACGTTGTTGAGGAAGCCGCTGGGACCACCCCAACTCCTGACTCTTAAGGGTCGCTTGTATATTTTCACTTTTTATATTTGTAACTGGGTTGAAACTTTCAATGAATGGGTCTTTTGTCTCCATCTGTTTGATCGCCCCTTTTGGCTGATCTTTTTATCCCAAGTTTTCTTCTGACTGCGAACAAATTATGGTTCATTCGTTATGTCGGGCCGGTTTGGTTCGGCCGAGGCCGAGGTTCCAGGATAGCTTAGTTTGTCCGAAGTAAAGAAATCGGCATGCTCCGACCGAGGCATAAAATGGTTCGGCAGCAGCGTAGGATGGTTCGACATGACATGGCCAAAATTATCGCCATATCCTGGTCGAGCTCATGGTGGGTAATTCAGCCTGTTCGAGTTGAGGAAGCGGGCGTGCTTTCTGAGGGAGTTTGGTCGCGAGAAAGAGGGGCGCATCCCGAGTGCTGTGGTGTTGTTAATGAATCCCTTCGGAGAGGGGGCGGAACTCTTCGTTTCCCGCGGGTGCTGATTGAGATGATGACGGTGGCGGATTTCCGAGAATTGGAATCAATGGCTTGGGCGATCAGAATGCTCGCCAGAAGCAGTTTAAATACTGGTGGGGGGTACACCATTGTTAACCATTTCCCTTGTCGACTTTCTGTTGGCCTGTCCAAGCTTGCAGCAGCAGGATGGCTTCCGAAGGTGGAGGGAGGTCTGCTGGAGCTCCGAGCGGTGGCATTGGTGTTAGTGGGGGGTTCCATTGGGCCCGCACCACAGTAACTGTTGACTGGGAGGTTTTGGCGACACTGCTCGCGGATCGCGAGCAAATCCGGAGAACGGCCGAGGAATATCTGGCCGTTACTACAAGAGAAATCGAGCTCCTCCGCCAGGAGAATAGCCGGTTGGAGAGGCAGGTGGCGTCCCTCCAATAGTAGGTGGGCAATCCGGCTCTGCGATGGGGGGAGAGTTCTGCGGTGCCTGGAGAAAGTGGTAGGCTCCTGTGAGGGATAATGTATCTTTCTTTTTGTTTCTCCTTTTATGATGAATGAAAAAGAGCTTTTGCAATTTCGTGCTTGCTGTTTCTGAAGCATCCTTTCTTACTGTTTGTGTATTACGAAACGAACCATCCTCCTGGGGAACCCCCATAATCTATGGTGTTCCTGTTCCAGCCGAGGTAAACAGAACCCGTAAATTCCAAACGGAGTATTGTGTATTGCTCAGTTTTGGCTGGAGCATAAGGATCGTTTCATTGCTTCGATCCGGATCGAAGCATAGTACAACGCTCGGTTGTATTGAAACGAGGAGAGATACTTCGGTTTAGCCCGAAGTATGAAGGCAATCTTGGCCTTGGGTTGAAACATAAGGTAGTGTTTCGGTTCTTGCCGAGACATAATGGATGGTTAGGCCAGAGCTAAGGCGTCAATGTGTCTTTATTGTGGAGTACTTGACTTCTGCGCCTTTTTATTACTCTGCCAGTACCTTATCTTTTCCAAGGCAAGTCGACCTTCTTTTTGCCGAAATGGATAATACGGTTTTGCAGGCTGCGAAAGATGCCTTGTTATTTTCTGGAGTCATTTATCCCGTTGGCTTTTTTCAACGTAAGCCCTTTTAGCGTACGACATAAGCACTCATTTGCTATTGGGGAATGTCATTTTTGCTGGGTGATTTCCTAGGCCTGCTCGTATCTTAAGGATCAGCGAGCGATCCCCTGTATTTAAGGCTCTTGATTCGAGATCAGGGGAAAATCTTTTGGCGTACGCCATAGCTCGGGCGACGCGTTTGGCGCGCATTGAAGAGCGCTCTTTTCATCTTTGGAGGCCACGTGGCTGTACGGTAGGGCGTTTTGAATCTCGGGGCTTTCTACTTTAATAGCTGCTCCCGGTCCGTTTGCCTATAAAACGGGAGGGAGAGGCCGTGTTAGGCCATCCCCCAAGACTTCCTTCTCTGAGCGCTGTGAGAATTTTCATGATGTCTGCATCCCTGAGGCTGAGAGTAGGGGGACTAGGTTTTCCTTTTGCAAGTTGTCTTCCCCCGGACAGCTGGGGTGATGAAGGAGTCACTGAAGAGAAACTCATCCTCCAGAGAGGAGTTTCGGAGATCATATGGAGAGCGCACAGGAGGTCCGCAGAGATCACATGGAGAGTGCACATATGCGCTTCCTGTGTGTCCTTTGTGGTTTGCTACGGGGTCGCAGGGTAGGAAGTACATATGTACTCTCGTAGCAAGCGCGGACTTTTCCTTCTCCCTCAGGCTGGTTCCCTCAGCTCGTCCGGCTAGGGGATCTTTTGCCTGTGAAGAGGGAGTTAAGAGCAGTGCTGGTCTGCTTGTCCTCCGCTTTTCTCGGTCAGGCAGTGTCCAATAGCTTAGCATTCCACTTGGGTGGAACGCATCCTCAGAATCAACATCCACGGGTCTTCCTTCCGTTCTTGGATCTCTTTGTTCATCCAGGGGACCCGTGGGAGAACGGCTCGGCCCCAACCGGCGGTTCAGGGTGAGCTGCCTGGTTTTTTCTGATTTCTCGGGTCAGACACCATCATCAACTGAAGCTGACTAAAGCAGTTCCGCTGAGCTATTTACTCATCTTTTTTTCTGTGCTTTGATGCACTTGTAACTCCTCTGGAGAGGTTGTAACCTTTTCATTTGATGAGGAATAAAGAAAATTTTATTTTTTCTTCCTTTAGCACATGCTTCTTTTTGTGCTGAGAGTTGTTACTCCCATATCATGCTTTTTGTGTCATAGCATATTTCGGCAGCGCTATTGCTACTTTGTTGTTGCTAAGACTAACAGCCGGTCCTCGGCAGAGGAAACATTTATTCCTGTTTGAGTCAGAGGAAGACATGGGCAGTTCAGTGGACTCATGAGGCAAGCGTGATCTTGTTTGCAGGACGGAGCAAGTGTTTCTCCGGGGAAAGATAGCTCGTAGCATGTCTTTGCTGTTGAATAGTAGGAGGTCATTTTCCTCTGCCGAAGTATCATGAGTGTTTTCGTTATCTCAGAACGTCTGAGGAATCACTCGATTTGGTCGAGGTTTTAGACAACGTTTCACTTGGCGCGGCCAAGGTATGAGATATCTCTCGGTTTGTCCAAGGACTCAAATAATAGATGCACTTTGGCCCTGGTCGTAGCTTCCGCGTCGTTCATCCCGATCGGGGCTTGTATACTGCCCAAACCTTGGACAAAGTTTCTTTATCATTCGGTCCGGTCAGGGCTCGCAAGCTGTCCGAATCCGAATGAAGTTTTGGAGACTGTTTGGTCCGGTCGGGGCTTGTAAGCTGCCAAAATCCGGAGGAAATTTTGGAGACCACTCGGTTCGGCTGGGGCTTATAAGCTGCCTGAATCCGAACTAATTTTGGAGACCACTCAGTTCGATCGGGGCTTATAAGCTGCCCGAACCTGAACTAAGTTTTGGAGAATGTTTGGTCCGACCGGGGCTTGTAAGCCGCCCGAATCCGGAGGAAATTTTGGAGACCACTCGGTTCGGCCGGGGCTTGTAAGCTGCCCGAATCCGAACTAAGTTTTGGAGATTATTTGGTCCGGCCGGGGCTTGTAAGCCGCCTGAATCCAAAGAAAATTTTGGAGACCACTCAGTTCGGCCGGGGCTTGTAAGCTGCCCGAATCTGAACTAAGTTTCGCATATCACACGACTCCCAGCCGTACCGGGAGCGCTCAGCCCTACCGAGCCTTCGCGGAATGTAATTTGACCTAGCCAAGACATGCAATTTTGGTTCAGAGCTCGGCCCAACCGAGGTATGAAGATTTAGTTCAAGACTCGGCCCAGCCGAGGTACGTAGAATTGGCTCTAGGAGATAGCTTGGTTGTGCCGAGGACGGATGCATAAACATCATCTGTTTTCTATTACGCCTTTTTCGAAAAAATGATCGTAGCGGTCGCGCCATGGATAATAAAGACAAGATGCCAGAGCTGTAAATGAGGCAAGTCTATAGAGAGCATACTCTATTGATGATATACGTGGAGGTTGTCCGAATTTCACGTCCGAGGAATAGATCTTTCGCCCAGATCCTGGAGCTTGAATCTTCTACCGCTTGGCTTCAATGCCCCGTTGGGAAACCATGAAGCCCAAAAACTTTCCGGAGTTGACACCGAAAGCGCACTTGGTTGGTTGAGAATCATTTGATACTTTCGGAGTGTCACGAAGCTTTTGGAGAGATCCTCAATATGCTGGGATGCTTTCCTGCTTTTTACCAGCATGTCATCAACATATACCTCCATGTTCCGACCGATTTGCTCCTTGAAGACTTTGTTCACCAGCCTTTGGTAAGTGGCACCTGCATTTTTTAGACCGAAGGGCATAACACGGTAACAATAAGTACCTTGGTCAGTTATGAAGGTGGTCTTCTCTTCATCCTCAGGGTGCCATCCGAATTTGGTTGTAGCCTGAGTATGTATCCATGAAGGTCGCATCTGATGACCAGAAGTGGCATCCACGAGCTGGTCGATCCGAGGAGAGGGAAACTGTCCTTTGGGCATGCTTTATTAAGGTCGGTGAAGTCGATGCAGATCGGCCATTTACCGTTCGACTTCTTTACCATGACAACATTGGACAGCCAACTCGGATAATTTACCTCCCAAATGAAGTTTGCCTTGATGAGCTTGTCAACTTCCTCCTCAATCCCCTTCTGTCGGTCAGGGTTGAAGCTCCTTTTCTTCTGCTTCACGGGCCGGGACATCTCGTCCGTATTAAGAAGGTGGACGAGGATGTCTGGGCTGATCCCAGGCATGTCAGAGGCTGACCAGGCGAAGACATCAGCATTTCTTCAGAGAAAATCGATCAGCTCTAGCCGGGGCTTCTCCTTCAGCAGCGACCCAATCCTTATGGTTCGGTCGGGCCAAACTTCGTCCAACGGTACGTCCTCCAGCTCTTCGGCTAGTTCTCCTCTTTGCTCGGCAAAGTCCTCCCGAGCATCCAGTCCATCGACCTCGGGCAATCTGGATTGCAGGCTGGTGACGTAGCACTGCCGAGCTATAGCTTGGCTTCCTCAAACTACACCAACCCCTCGCTCGGTAGGGAACTTCATAACAAGGTATGGGATGGAGATGGAGGCTCTAAGGGACATTAGGCCGGGTCTTCCTAAGATTGCGTTGTAAGGCGACCAAAGCTTGGTCACCAGGAAATCAGCATAAACAGTGGCCACGCGGGGCCAGATCCCTGCTCGAACCGTCAAGGTCACGACCCCCTCCGAGGTAATGACATCGCCGGTGAACCCCATTAGGATGGAGGAGTCCACGGCTCGGAGATCCTCCATGAGAAGTTTCATCTTCACAAACACATCAAGGTACAAAACATTGACGGAGCTTCCACTATCAATGAGAATTTGACTTACATCATAGTTGTTTAAATTAAGAGATACAACTAGCGCATCGTCGTGCGGGAACTGTATCCCCTGGAAGTCATCGTTGGAGAAAGAGAGCTTGTCAGTTCGCGCTTTCTTCAGCGCCAAACCTTCTTCATCATCCCTCCCGCTCGAAGGACTACCGACCGCCTCAACCATATTGATGTGGCCTACGACTGGAGGATTCGGAGGAGGAGGTTGCTGAGGCTCAGGTTGACGATCGCCCCCGTTCCTTGGCTCGGGTGCTCTCTTGAATTGATCCAGCCTGCCCAGCTGGATGAGCCTCTCAATTTCATTCTTCAGCTACCAGCACTCCTCAGTGTCGTGGCCATGGTCTTGGTGGTAGCGACAATATTTAGCAGGGTCTCTCCGGGCAGCATTCCCTCAGAGAGGAGGTGGTCGGGGAAGCTGGCGCTCTATCGCCATTGTTGGCCCAGATGGCAACCCAAGGGGGGGGGGGGTGAATTGGGTTCTAAAAAAAATTTAGCCTTTTAAAGATAAACTATGTGCTTTGGAGTAAATAGTATTAAGTGCAGGATAAGTATTAAGCACAAATAAAGAGATAGAGTGAGAGAGTTAAAACACATCGGCTCTAAAAAACTATAAGTGTCGGCTCCAGAATAGTCCATAAAATATGCTCTCTGTTCTCAGGTTAGAGTCGGCTCCGGAAACTCAGGTGTCGGCTCCTGAAATATCAGGTGTCAGCTCCCAAATTCTAGGTGTCGGCTCCAGAAACTGAGATAGAATGCACTTCTCTGTATCTCAGGTTGGAGTCAGCTCCGAAACCTTGGGTGTCGACTTCGGACCGTGCCAAAATCCAGAAATTTTCTGATATGCCTTGGGGTCGGCTCCTTACCATTTGGGTGTTGACTCCAGGCTCTGAACTTTGAGATTTCTTTTTCAATCTTGATTCAAAACATATTTCTTATCCTTTTTGATTGATCAAACATTTTTAAGCCCCGTAACACTTGTTAAATCTATTAGTAGCAAAATGAAATACTCATATCTTTTATTAATCATCAAAATCAATAATTGGGTCAACAATCTCCCCCTTTTTGATGATATAAAAACATTGAGTATATGCATGAGTAAATAACAAGATTTTTATGTCAAATTTCTCAAATGTTTGTTCCTTACCGGTAAGCTCCCTTGAATGAGGTAGCTCCCCTTATGATATCAATTTAACATCTATTCTTCCTTTTAACAGAGAATTTTAATGTTTGATACCAATAAAGCAGTTATATCAATTGCAATTACTTCTCCTTATGTGCAATTAACTAGATACCAATAAATTAAACTTATTTGATTTAATGTATATACAAAAGTTAAATATTTCTTCCCCCTTTTTTGTTTTACATTCAATGCATATACGATTAGCATCAATGCATATACGATTAGCAAATACTTACATAACTCTCCCCCTTTTTGTAATCAACAAAAGGTCAAGAGGTTTCAAGTAAAATAATAAAATTAATAGATACTTCAAGGATCAAAAGATAAGTTCATTTCATCAAAAAGTCAAGCATTACATCATTTTACAAAATGAAACTTTACTATGTCAAACATCAAACTACACTTCATTACATTAAAACTTCAAGGTAAATAAACATCAAACTAGACTAATTATCCAAGATACTTCATTACAAGATAATCAAAAATTAGTTCTAATGCGTCTTTGTAGTTCTTCTACTATTCTTGCCATTCCTTCACTCTGAGTCTTGACAAAGCCTTCAGTCTTTCATCAACAAATGTACATGCAGAAGCAATCTTGTCCTGAAGTTCAGCATTACATTTGGAATATGTCTCTGAATCTTCACATATATCTTTAAGTTCTTCAAAAATGTTCTTGAGATCATTCTTTAAGGATTCTACGGAGGCTCCAAGTGTAGACTCAATTTTTCCAACTCTTTCATCCAAAGAATAAAGAGTCTCTCTCAAGTTCATAAATTGACTATCTAACTCAGATTTCATCTCTTCCTTGTGAATAGCAAAAACCTCTAAGTTGTTCTAACTGAGTATCTGAAAAACCAACAGAAGATAGATCAAAAGTAGAAGGAGCTGGAGGTACATCCTGACTTGGCTCTGGTGAGCTCTGTCTCATAGAAGGTCCTACCTCAGAAGGGCCAAGCACATTCATCTCAGCAACCCTGTCGCCAGTATAACCTTTTCTCTCCCATCTTCCATCTACTTTCACAAAACCCATCCAGTGCACAGTGGCCAAGCTGTAGTAGTCAGTGTGCCTTAGGTTCTTTGAAGGCTCATTATCAGAAATAGCTACTCCTTGACTCCTAAAAACCAAGGTTCGGATCATTCTATAAGACAGTGAAGATCTCTTCTTGCCCCAGCCTCAGCCATGTACCATATCGTCATCCAAGCAAGATTTATAAGCTGACCAGTCAAGATACTATCCATAACAACAATGTCTCGTTCTGAGACATACTCAAAACAGCCAGTCTTGGAAATAAAATCCTACTGCATATGTTATGTAACAGCCTTAGCTCAAGTGGCAATTGGTTTGCCCTAACCTCTTCAAATTCAGAAATTTCTCTTCCTAACATTCTTGACAATGCAGCTGATCTCTCACTATGAATATTTTCAACAAATCCAGTAACAGGAATATTTAACAAATTTCATAAAATATGGAATGTAAGATGAATCCTCTTTCCTCTCATATAACTAACAATCCCACCATCTCCTCTAGCTAAATTCAGATAAAATTCTTTAACAAGTGTAGGATAAGTGGGTACATCTAAAGAACAGACTCTAACCCAACCAAGTTCCTTGATTCGTCTTCCAATGTCAAAACCCTCAGAATCAAAGAAATCAAAATCTACTTTTCTACCCATTGTAATAACTCGCCCAGCTAAAGTATCTACCTGTGGAGATGAGGGGCCAGGAATATCTGATGGTGTTGATGAGGAATCATCACTCGAAGTGGGTTCATGGACTGGACGCCTCACTGTACATTTTCTCGTAACAACGGGAGCATCAAGAACCGATCCCCTACGCTTAGGTGCCATTGAAATCTTTGGGAATGATAGATTTGGGGAGTATTTGGCTTTGGGAGGTTTTGAAAGGGTTTGGAGAAAGTTTGGAAAGGGTTTGGGGAAGATAGATATCGCGGAAGTGTCGATTCTGCCCTAATAAAGTCAATTTGGGACCACGAGGTGTCGACTCCCGCAAAGTCGAGTGTCGACTCCAACTCGCTAACACTGTTAGCACCCGAACTGGAGTTGGCTCCACTTACGCGGGTGTCGGCTCCAAGGTCAAAGACTGAGAGCGACACAGAAGAGGTGTCGACTCCTCAAATTGAGGTGTCGACTCCACTGACAGTTTCAGAGAAAAACAAATGAGTTTCAAATAGCCGAAACTTGTCAAAATAAGGTCAATAAATTTTTAAAAAATCTTTGGAATATAGAGAATTAAATTACTCAAATGACTAGATAAATTGTCCTTAAAATTTTGAAAGGAATCTCAAGAAATTGATAGAAATCTAGATAGTCATCCCTTAAGGGTTTCAAAATCATTCCAAAGGATTACAAATCCCTAATTCACCTCTAAGATAACAAAATCTCTCTTCACTCAAGGGTTTTGTAAATATGTCAGCTAATTATTCTTCAGTACTAACATAATCAAGGCAGATTTCATTACTAGCTACATGTTCTCTTATAAAGTGATATCTAATTTCAATGTGCTTAGTTCTTGAATGTTGGATTGGATTTTTAGTTAAATTGATTGCACTTGTATTATCACATCTAATAGGTGTTTTATCAAGTGTTATGCCATAGTCTTCAAGTTGTCTTTTAATCCAAAATATTTGATCACAGCAACTTTCAGCTGCAATATATTCTGCTTCAGCAGTAGGTAATGCAACCGAATTTTGCTTTTTGCTAAACCAAGAGATTAAGTTACTTCCCAAGAATTGACATGCACCACCTGTACATTTTCTATCTAGTTTACATCCAGCATAATCAGAGTCAGAATATGCAATTAAGTTTAGTGTTGAGTCTCTAGAATACCATAATCCTACATTTTTAGTTCCACTTAGATATCTTAAAATTCTTTTCACAGCAATTAAGTGAGATTCTTTAGGTTCTGATTGAAATCTAGCACATAAACAAACATCAAACATAATATCTGGTCTACTAGCTGTTAAGTAAAGTAGAGATCCGATCATACCTCTATAATATTTTTGATCAACTGGCTTACCGTCTTCATCTTTATCTAGTTTGCATGAGGGACTCATTGGTGTTCCGAGGGGTTTGATTGATTCCATCCCAAACTTTTTGAGGATTTCCTTTGTATATTTTGTTTGGTTGATGAAGATTCCCTCTCTTTCTTGTTTGATTTGGAGTCCCAGGATGAAATTGAGTTCTCCATCATGCTCATCTCGAATTCACCCTGCATTAACTTGGCAAATTCTTGACACAAGAGATTGTTAGTAGCACCGAATACAATATCATCTACATATATTTGTACTATCAATAAATCTTTGTCTTTTCTTTTCAAAAATAGTGTTTTATGAACATTTCCTCTAGAAAAGTCATTTTTAATTAGAAATTTGCTTAACCTATCATACCAGGCTCTAGGTGCTTGTTTTAAACCATAAAGTGCTTTGTGCAATTTAAAAACATGATTTGAAAATTTTTGATCTTCAAAACCAGGTGATTGTTCAACAAAAACTTCCTCATTTATAAATCCATTTAAAAATACACTTTTAACATCCATTTGAAATAAATTGATATGCATATGACATGCAAATGCTAGTAATAATCTAATTGCCTCTAATCTAGCTACAGGTGTAAAAGTTTCATCAAAATCAATTCCTTCTTCTTGATTATATCCTTTTGCAACTAATCTAGCTTTGTTTCTAATTACTATACCATTTTCATCTAATTTATTTCTAAATACCCATTTTGATCCTATAACAGAATGATCTTTAGGTCTATCTACGAGGGTCCAGACATTATTCCTAGTAAATTGATTTAATTCCTCTTGCATAGCTAACAACCAATTATTATCTTTTTCAGCTTCTTCAATCATTTTAGGTTCAATTTGAGATACAAATACAAAATGATTATTGATGTTTCTCATTGATGATCTAGTCCTTACTCCTTGAGATGGATCACCTATAATTAATTCCTTTGGATGACCATTGGTATATCTCCAATCTCTAGGAAGATCTACATCATTATGATTAGCATCAACAACATCAACACTAGGAGAATCATCACCTTTAGCTTCTTGTTCATGATCTGAAGATACATCTATATTTAATTTTTCAATATCTCTCTCAAGTAAATTTGTATCTTCTTCATCATCAATTTTTTCTGAACTCGATGCTAAAGATTCATTAAAAACTACATGAATAGATTATTCTATAATTAAGTTTCTCTTATTAAATACTCTATAGGCTTTACTAGATGTTGAATATCCTAAGAATATGCCTTCATCTGATTTTGCATCAAATTTTCCAAGATTATCTTTACCATTATTATGAATGAAACATTTACAACCAAATGCATGAAAGTAACTAATGTTTGGTTTTCTATTGTTCCATAGTTCATAAGGAGTTTTCTTAAGGATTGGCCTAATTAAAGCTCTGTAAAGAATGTAATATGCCATGTTTATAGCTTCCGCCCAGAAGTACTTTGGGAGTTGGCTTTCACATAGCATGGTACGAACCATGTCTTCTAAGATTCTATTCTTTCTTTCTACAACTTCATTTTGTTGTGGTGTCCTAGGTGTAGAGAAATTATGATGAATGTCATTTTCAATGCAAAAGTTTTTAAATAAATGAATTTTTGAATTCTGTGCCATGATCACCTCTAAGAGACACTATGGTGTTGTTCTTCTCATTTGTGACCTTCTTGAAAAATTTTAGAAATATTGGAAAGGTCTCATCTTTATAAGCTAAAAATAATACCCAAGTGTATCTAGAATAATCATCTACAATCACAATACCATATTTCCTTCCTCCTAGACTAGTGGTTCTAGTAGGTCCAAAGAGATCCATGTGAAGTAGTTCAAGTGGCCTAGAAGTGGAAACAATGTTTTTAGTTTTGAAAGAGTTTCTAGTTTGTTTTCCAAATTGACATGCATCAAAATTTTATTATTTTCAAAATCTAATTGTGGAAGGCCTTTTACTAAATCCATTCTAATTAATTTTGAAATTAGGTGTGTGCTTGCATGACCTAATCTACGATGCCACAGCCATCCAATCTCATTCATATTAGCATTATGTGCAACTAAGCAATGATTACTAGTAGACAAATTGTCTAAATCAATTAAGTACACATTGCCATTTCTATTTCCAATAAATACAATGCTATTATCAATGGGATTAGAAACAGTGCAAATAGAAGCTTCAAATGATACTTTGAAACCTTTATCACACAATTGGCTAATACTAATTAGATTATACTTTAAACCATTAATATATAAGACATTTTTAATAAATGTGAAGGGAGTTATTTGAATTTTACCAAACCCCATGATCTGGCCTTTGCCATTGTCACCAAACATAACAACTCCTCATCTTTTGCTTTCAAGGGTGATGAATTGATCCTTGTCACCCGTCATGTGTCTTGATCAGTCACTATCGAGATACCACTTTTGCTTTGATCTTTTGGCTGCAAGACACTCCTGCAAAATGATCAAGTCTTATATTTAGGTACCCAAGCCTTCTTGGGCCCTTCATGGTTAGTAGCAAAAAAGATTGTTCCTTTTGGAACCCATATTTTCTTTCCTTTAACATTTAATTTTTGTTACTTTTTCTTGCATTACATTCATAAGATTTATGGCCTTTCTTGTTGCAATTGTAACATGTAACATCATTTGTTTTCTTAACAAAGAAATTGTTTACAAATTTTTTTCATGTTTGGTCTATATCATAATCCAGCTCTATCAAAACAGCCCGTTGATTACTTAAAAGTAAATTTAGTTTTTCAGAGCTATATGTAAATTATCAACTATGTTCTTGTATTTTTCAACTTCTTTCTTTAAGTTAAGGTTTTCATTCATGATTGATTTTTTTCTTTTAGAAATCTCCTTTGCATCTTTTAAATCCTTAACTTCAAGTGTTAATTTATTTTTCTCTTTACACAGATTTAAGTTTTCACTTTTCAAAAACTTGTTTTTCTTTTTCAGAATTTTAAAATCATTGACTAATTCATTGAAAGCTTCATATAATTCATCAAATGTAAAATCATCATTGAGGGTTTCGGTATTTATCTCATCATCGTTGTTTTTCATGAAGCAAATGTTTGCAACTTATTTTGTTCCTCCTCGAAAGAGGATTCTTCGCTATCGCTCCATGTTGCAATATAAGCTTTCTTCTTCTTCTTGTAGGCTTTCTTCAATTGAGGACAGTCATATCTGAAATGCCCCGATTTCTTGCACTCATAACATATTAAGGGCTCTTTTTCTTTTCTATCTTTTTCTTTCTCTTTCTCTTCTTCCATTTTTGTTCCAGACTTTTTCTTGTGGAAGGGTCTTCTTCTTTGCATGAACCTTTTAAATTTCTTTGCAAGGAGTGCATTCTCCTCATCATCATCACTATCACTGTAGCTTTCCTCACTTTCTATAGCCTTAAGAGAAATAGTTTTCTTCTTTTTGACTTCTTCCTCTTGATGTTGTTTCATAGTCAGCTCATGAGTCATTAAGGATCCAAGTAGCTCCTCCAAAGGTAAAACATTTAAATCCTTGGCTTCTTGGATTGCAATCACCTTCACTTCCCATGATCTTGAAAGTGACCTAAGAATTTTACGCACAAGTTCAGAATTAGTATAAGTCTTACCAAGACTTTTCAAGCCATTTACAATATCAGTGAATCTTGTGTACATGCATGTAATAGTTTCAGTTTGTTCCATGCTAAATAGTTCATATTTATGCACCAAAATATTAATTTTTGATTCTTTTACTTGATTAGTACCCTCATGGGTAACTTCTAATCTATCCCAAATTTCTTTTATGGAAATACATGTAGAAATTTGATTAAATTCATTTGCATCCAATGAACAATACAAAACATTCATGGCTTTAGCATTGAGCTGAGCCCACTTCTTATCATGTTCATCCCATTCCGTTTCCGGTTTAGGAATCACCATGTTGTCTACTCTAATTGTGGGTGTGTGTGGACCATTAACTATGATTCCCCATAAGTCATAGTCAAGTGCTTGAATAAAAATCTTCATCCTAGCTTTCCAATAACTATAATTAGTTCCATTAAATAAAGGAGGTCGATTAGTGGATTGACCTTCTAAATAAGATGAACTAGCTTGAGCTGCCATTTGGATCTTTTCCTCTTGATCATTAGACCAAATTCAAATGAGCACTAGCTCTGATACCAATTGTTGGCCCAGATGGCAACCAAAGAGGGGGGGATGAATTGGGTTCTAAAAAAAATTTAGCCTTTTAAAGAAAAACTATGTTCTTTGGAGTAAGTATTAAGCACAAATAAAGAGATAGAGTGAGAGAGTTAAAACACGACAAACACAAGGATTTTATAGTGGTTCGGTGTATCCAACACCTACGTCCACTCCCAAGTACCACTTGGGTCCACACTATAATCTATTTGATTACAGCCGAGTTGTTTTACAAGCTCACAACTCAAAACTTGTTGTTTCCCCCGAGATTACAACGAACCCAGCTGGTTTTCCGGGCTCACCAGCACAAAACCCAAATCACAAGCTATCCTTAGCTTGTCCCCGAGGTAAACTACCTCAACTAATTCAATCCCTTGATTGAACTAGTAAACAGTAAATGAGAATAGAGTTTAAGATACAAGAAGGCTCCTCAAATGAGCAAATAGGCAATAAACTAAACAAGGATTAGAAAAGCCTGTTTGAAGATCTTTGAATGTGCACTTTTTTTCTTTTCTTCTTTTCCTCTTCTTCTTTGAAAGGTTGAATCAGTGCCTCAGCTCAGATTCTTCAAAAACTTGCAATTGAGAAGATGGGAAAATCAAGGCTTTTGCTTCTTATTTCTTCAATTAGGAAATCCTTCGATTTTGAGCTTGAATGCCTTGGATTTCTCTTTGAGCTTTTCTGGAGTTGATGGATTTGAACTTTGACTCTTTCCTTTTTGATTTCTTGCTCAAGACTTCTCAGATTTTTCAATCTATTTTCTCTTAAATTTTTTGTCCCATTTTCAAACGGATGGTCCTCTTTTTATAGATCCTTAATCCAGGTTTTAGGTGGAAAAACTAGCCGTTGGAGACGTTTGGAATCTTCTACACACAAAGAAACTAGCCGTTAGAAGTTAGGTGAAAAGAAATCTTACCGTTGGAGTACGTTCTGACAGATAAAAAATCCGTTCCTGACAGATTGGAGTCGGCTCCAACTTTTCAGGTGTCGGCTCCAAATCGGGTGTTCAAAAATAGTAAAGAAAAACTTGTTGGGAGTCAGCTCCGAAAAAGGTAAGTGTCAGCTCGTCGCTTTCGGGAGTCGGCTCCGGAAAAACTGTAAGTGTCGGCTCCAGAATAGTCCATAAAACATGCTCTCTATTCTCAGGTTAGAGTCGGCTCCGAAAACTCAGGCATCGGCTCCTGAAATATCAGGTGTCGGCTCCCGAATTCTAGGTGTCGGCTCTGAAAACTGAGATATAATGCACTTCTCTATATCTCAGGTTGAAGTCGGCTCCGAAACCTTGGGTGTCGACTCCGGACCGTGCTAAAATCCTAGAAACTTTCTGATACGCCTTGGGGTCGGCTCCTTACCATTTGGGTGTCGACTCCAGGCTCTGAACTTTGAGATTTCTTTTTCAATCTTGATTTAAAACATATTTCTTTATCCTTTTTGATTGATCAAACATTTTTAAGCCCTGTAACACTTGTTAAATCTATTAGTAGCAAAATGAAATACTCATATCTTTTATTAATCATCAAAATCAATTATTGGGTCAACAGCCATGAGGATTTCCGCCCTCGGGGCAGTAAGCGGAGTGAACCGGTTGAATCTTCTAGGTGGGCTTCGGGTACGGTTCCTCGACAGCGGTGGAGGAATCCTTTCACGGCGAGGTGGGATCCTCTGGCGAGTGGGCCGGTGCTTGTCTGAGCCCTTGGGCTCCTTCCTCTTCGTCGGCTCGGCGCGGGCAGCTCTCTGCGATTCCTCGACTCTGGCATATTTGTCTGCCAGCCATCATATCGGAGAGGTTCTGGGGGTAACTGACTTCAGCGCATGGTAAAAGTCACTCTCCTTCAATATTCTGCCTGCTAGGACGGACATGGCCACCTCATGATTAAGACGGTCCACTTCCAGCATGGCTGTATTGAAACGGCCGAGATATTTCTTCAAGGACTCTCCCTCTCTTTGCTTAACCTCAGAGAGGGAGTCAGATCTCCACCGATGACGATGGCTGCTGACAAACTGGCTGATGAAGAGGCAGCTCAGCTCGTCGAATGAACTAACAGAACCTGGTTTCAAAGCATTGAACCAGGTTTGAGCGGATCCCCTAAGGGTGGAAGGGAAGGCGCAGCAGAGGATCACATCTGATGCCCCGTGGAACATCATGATCGATCGGATGATGCTAAGGTGGTCGTCTGGATCGGAGGCTCCATGGTAGGGCTCGATGGTGGGCAGCTTGACATGGGAGGGAATCACTTCCTCCATGATCTCCTTAGAAAAGGGAATGCCCTGCTCCGCCTTAGGCTGAAGTGGATGGGCCTGCTTGGCGGCATCCAACTCCTGACGCATCTTCCGGATTTGTTGGCAGATCTCCTTGGGCACAGCAGGAGGAGCTGGGAGAGGAGAAAGATGAGACGACGTCGAGTCGTAGCGAGAGAACATCGGAGAAAGGGATCGGGCATGTCGAGATCGGGGAAGATCTTTGCCACAGACCCCTTGAGGGGCTGGCTCAGCTTTCCTAGGGCGGCGAGGGGGGTTCGCAACCCCATGCGGGCCGAAAGAAGAGATCACTGGATGAGCGGGGGCTGCATCCTCCTCAGGAGGGTGAGGGGTAGGTGCAGCCGGATGGGGGGCTTCGAAGCACCCCTGGATCAGGTGAGTCAAAGCTTGGACCTGCTGGACCAGTGAGGCAAACTGGTCCTGGGTCACTAGGGCCACCGGCTATGATGGAGTCTCAATTGGTGGTGGCGGCGGTGCTACGCTGCTCACTGGATCAGGTCTTTGGGAGGCAACCTGATCCCGGGCTTCGGAGGTATCCTTTCTTCGATTGGCCATGGGAGGAGTTCTCTTTCAGATCGAGATCCTTGTCTCCTGGATCACAAGTTTATGGGACTTGAGGGCCCTTCCTCTAGCGCCAATTTGTTGCTGCTGAAATCTGTCCTCTGACTCGGGCGATCGGGCTTCAGGATGGGCTCCCTCCTGGATGGATCTGCAAAACAGTCCTCACGAGAGAGGCGTTGGGGGTGGCCCTCCATAAAAAACCCTCCGATGCTCAAGTCAGTGGGGATCGGCAATCAACAAATGAGAGGAGAAGGCTCTCGCTGAAGAGTCTCTCTAGGGGTGGCCTCTCGAGAGCTCTTATCAGAGCGTGAATGACGGAGAAAATGGGGGAAGCAAAGGCAAAAGGAGAATGTGCCAGTGAGCAAGTGCGCATACCTGAGGAGCCGGGAGACGGCCCTATTTATAGAGGATTACCTGATTCCTTGGGGATGTCGTGGGTCCAAAAGTCGTTAGGATTTGAATCCAGTTTGTTATGAGGTCAGTAAGATTCGCATCTTGTTGGTTAAAGGATCAACGGCTGGGAGATATAGTTGATGTCTCGATATTTGGTGAGTATGATGGCTCCAGGGCTCTAGGCCACTCTCGCGGGTCCTAGGCCACTCTCGGGCATGATTTCGGTTTGGAATCTTATGGATTCGAACTTTCCCGCGCCGGATTCCGTGAAGGTTTTTGAATGCCCGGGGCTGGCCGGGGCATGATGATAGCTCGGCTGGCGAGGCACGGTCGGATAGCTCGGTCGCTACCGAGAGTTAGGAATAGCTCGGCTGGGGCCAAGAAACAGGGATAACTCGGCTGGAGCCAAGAGACAGGAATAGCTCGGCTGGGGCCAAGAGACGTGATAGCTCGGCTAGGGCCGAGAGACAGGAATATAGCTCGGCTAGGGACGAAAGATGTGAAATAGCTCGGCTAGGGCCGAGTGACAGGAATATAGCTCGGCTGGGGCCGAGAGACGTGATAGTTCGGCTAGGGCCGAGAGACAGGAATATAGCTCGGCTAGAACCGAGAGATAGGATCTGTACCTTGGGAATCCTCGACTTGTTGAGGGACTAAGGCGCCCCGATCCACCAGGGTTGATTCATCTCCAGCGGATGTTGCTCAGCGAGTGGGAGTCAGGGTCGATCCTAACCCTTTGCACGATCATTGACGCAATGATGATTTTACCCCTCAACACCTCTAAAATCAATGTAAGGGGATGCATGAGATTGAGATCATTTACCTTCCTCAGGATCTGGGGTTGAAATTAAACTGCATGAAATACTTCTCTAAGCACTTGGCTCTTGGACCAGAGACTTGGTTGAAGGAAAGAGCCAAGACTTCTTCTCAGATCCTCGCTCCCCTTTCTTTCTCAGAACAGGAGTTCAATAGCGTTCTACGGGAGTTCTCAAGTAACAAGGAGTACGTAAAAATTCGTTGTGGATGGTTTCTCTTGTTCTCAACTCCCAGAAATTAGATTTTGGGAGTTTAAAACATTAGGTGCCCAACTAGGATCCAAACACTAACATGAACACTGCCCTTGTTGTCCAACGAACGCCAGACCAATGATGGGCTAAAGGGAGCTCGCAAGGCACTGATTGCTGATTGCAGTACTGGATCTCTTTTGAAATATATCCACTTGGTTCTTTTCTCAGGTATATTGATCTGAAAATTCTGCTGTCTCTTTGTTCCTTGCTTTGTATTCTAGACATGAGGATGGACTAAATTTTCTTTTGCATGATGCAGTGTTTGAAGGAAACGCAAAGTGGTTGCATTTTAATTGGAATTAAGAGAACGGGTGAACTTGATGATAAGCCATTTCAAAATGCGTGCCAAAAGAAAACTTTTAAGCGATGAAGCATAGCTTAAAGTGGTAGAAGTTCGCTTCCTGTGTCAATAGGAACTTAAAGACCCAGATTAGCATCCTTTTAAAGTATACTGTAGGGGTTTTCAAAATCCAAAGCTGGCTTTTTTCTACCATGCTTTTGATTGTCCTGTGATTGATGCTGCAAAAGAGAAGACCAGAGATAAAGAATATGATGCAAGGGCCAAAGATTTGGAAGAAAGATTTTAAACGGATGACATTGATGCACGTTATTTTTTTAAAATATAATAGCCAAATTATTATTATTATTATGCTGCTTCTACTACTATCATCTTCGTCCTTTTCTGCTAGCTATCAATGATTATTGTTCGAAGGCTAGTAACCCCATCCCGATCGGCATCCGAGGGGAGTCCATTCTGACAGCGGGTGAAAGCAGAGGGAGCAAAGGTGGCCACAAGCACCACCAGGTCCACCGCGAGGAGTGAAGAAAGCTTGTTACTCCCCATCTCCACTTTCCTCTCTTGCTTCCTACCACTACTTCTGCGCTTATGTTGTGTTGGTGCCAGATCACTTTCCTCAATCATCCAAGAGCATTCGATCGCCTTCTCCGGTGAGTTTGTAATCCTCTAATGGGCTCAGCTCTGATCGGGATCCTACAAAAAGTTTCGAGAGCCGATGATTCTGGCAGAAACCCTCTGATGCTTAAGTAAGTGTTCTAGCCAACAACCATAAACTAGAAAAGCTTGAGAGTCTTAGAAAATTGCTTTGTGTGAGCGTGTAAGTGTTCATACCTGTCGGAGGTCCCTCTTACTTGTTTTATGGATATTTGCTAGCCTCGAGGTGTAGCCACTTGGCAGAGAATGAGCGGTGAGGGCAGCAACATGGAGCGTGCCTCCTCGTGGCATATCAGAGCTGGCAAGCCATGTCCCATATGGTATGGATGGCTATTGTCAGCTCCCCTTCTCTCTGGGGCCATCGACAACACACCTACATACTTATGGTAATCGGATAGAGTTTTACTAGTCTTTATGTAGCGCTCCATAAAGAGCTAGAGAACCCCAACAAATATCATAAGTTGCAGACACTCAAAAATACATCCTGTTAAAAACCTTTTATTATCAGCTAATTATATATGCCATCACTCAAATTAACACTAAGCATCAACCTGCTCAGATAATATTTTTCATGACATTCCTTAGGCAGTTTACAAGATCACATTCCAATTGACATTAAAATCATAAGTACATACATCATGCTCATAATTTTCTTCAAAACATAAGTCTTGTATTCATATCCAAATAAGTCTAATACAATACCACATCCCACTGCACACATACACATATGCAAATATACAAATGTCATCCCATACTATCTCAATATACAAGGCTATCATCTATACACCCTTGCATCCAAGCAAGCTTTACCAGCTAAGGGTTCTATCCTGCTTATCCTTTGATCCTGGCAGAAATACTCACTGATCTGAAAGTAAATATCAATCAAAGAGGGGTGAGACCTAAGTTCCAGTGACTGGATAACCATCTAACCATGGAGAAATAGATAACCATAACCTTACATTTTCAACCGTATGCTTATACTATATAGCTTGTATAACTCAAAGTATATTTTTAATATGATATCAGATAAAGTAAAATGTAACTTATTCTTCAAATAATATACCAGTACTAAAATACTCTACAATAACTTTTCACTGAAAGATAACTCATTAAGATAAAAATCTATGCATTACAATATGAAGATATGCCTTCTTTATCTATAGCTCAGACTTTCTTTATTAAATTCTTAGATTTTCATCGGGATC
>UESW01001586.1:237661-412084 GCA_900491605.1 Calamus simplicifolius | reverse complement strand
AACTATTGTGTTCATGGAAAGGCTCCCCCTCAATGAGGTAGCTCCCCCTATGAACCTTAATTTTATAAATCATTCAAAATTTTTCAAAATCAGAAACTTAAGCATTTTCTTTATTTATTGAAATTCAATTTATCTCTTCCCCTTATGCTCTTCCTCTTTCAAAATTAAACTTTGATTGAATTGAAGGCAAGGCATATACGATTGAATAAAAACTCTCCCCCTTTTTTGTAATCAACAAAAAGGTTAGGAAGTTTAATATCAATAACATTCTTTATCTTTTTCTATTTAACTTATCAATTGAAGATAATCATTCAAAGTATTCAAGGATACTTACAATTGAAATAGACAAAAGTAATGCATCAAACTTTCTCATTACTTCAAAATGAAAGTACATGAAAATGTAAACTTGCTCATTGCATTGAAAGTAAACTTGATTACATCAAAAAGAGATTACATGAAAACTTAAAAATTTCTTCTAGTAATTCTATTCAAGTGATACAATCTGCTTCATCCCTTCACATTGAAGTCTAACATAGTCTTTGAGTTTTTCATCAACAAAAGTACAAGCAGATGATTTTTCTTGAAGCTCGGCGTTGCATTGGGAGTATGTCTCCGAGTCACCGCAGATGTCCTTAAGTTCTCCAAAGATATTCTTTAATTTTCACTTAAGGAACCGGTAGATGAACTGAGAGTAGACTCAATCGATGCAACCCGATCACTGAGAGAATATAAGGCTTCTTTTAAGTTCATATACTTTTCATTAAATTCTTCTTTCAGTCTCTTTTCATGATCACTTAACTCAGACTTGAATAATGATCGAAGCTGATCTAACTGTGTATCAGAAAAACTACCAGATGAAATGTAGAAGACTGAGCAGGAGCAACAGTAGGAGCAGGGGTAGAATCAGAAGCAGGAGCAGGAACAGACTCTGGAACAGACGAGCACTGAGGAGGCTCAGGTGATGAATGTCTCAAGAAGGTCTGGGTGCCTCTGCATCTAGTCTCTGTCCTCAGTAACATTCTTTCTCTCCCAACTTCCATTTTTCTTAACAAACCCCATGCGATGAATGGTAGCCAAAGTATAATAATCTGTATGTCTTAACTCCTTCTTTGGCTCACAATCACTGAACACAATCCCTTGGCTTGAAATAATTTAGTTAAAACCATGCCATAGGGTAAACTGATTTCTTTTTCCCGCACAATCTGCAATATACCAAATTATCATCCTAGGTAGATTGATGGGTTTCCCAGAAACAACAGCATCCATAACAAAAATATCTCGCTCAGAAACATAGTCGAATCTGCCGGTCTTGGGAAACAAAATCCTGCTGCAAATGTTGTGGAGAAGTCTTAATTCCAAAGGCAGTTGACTAGCAAATACTTCAAATCCTTCAAAATTTCGGTTCAATAGCCTAGTGAGGGCTGGAGATCTATCTTCTGGGGCAAATGTAGATGGTCCAGACAAGGGTAACTTCAATAATCTAGATAGAATAGAGGATGTAATGTTCAGACCAATGCCTCTAACCTTGCTCACAAGCCATCATCTCCTCTGGACAAATTCTTGTAAAACTCTTTAACTAGAGCAGGGTAGGTGGGACAGTCCAATGAACAAATATACTCAAATCCCATCTCAATTAGTTGTCTACCAATGATGAATCCTTCATTCTCAAACAATTCAAAATCAACCTTTCTTCCTGTGGTGACAATCCTACTGGCTAGAAGATCTACCTGAAGGGTAGGAGCTGGAGCAGGAGGATCACTAGCAGAAGGGGTAGAGGATGAATCCGTAGACGGCTCGCGGACGGGTCGTCGAACGGTCCTCTTTCTCTTCAAACCGGCGCCACTCGAGCTAGCTCCTCGGGTTTTGGGTGCCATTGATCTTGAAGGATTGGTTAATCAGAGGTTATTTGAGGTTTGGAGGGTTTTGGGAAAGTTTTGGAGAGGATTTGGAAAGATTTGGAAAGAATGAAATGTCCGTCGGGTCGACTCGTGCCCTAAATAATCGACTGGGACCACGTCGAGTCGACTCGCGCAAAGTGTGGAGTCGGCTCCGACTAGTCACAGAGCACGGACACGATCTCGAGTCGACTCGCTCAGAGGAGGGTCGACTCCTGAGTTTCAGCAGAAACTCGAGTCGACTCCGATACTCTCGAGTCGGCTCCCAGACAATTTCAGAGAAAAAATAGATTAAGATTCAGAGAATCCGAATTGAGTCCGGAATTTGATCTTTGAGTATGATTAAAAATCATGGACTTTGAGAGATCAAATTGATATGAGTTCTAGATAAAATTTCCTTAAGATTTTGAGAATTTGAAAGAACTCTAGATATATTTCCTTAGAGGTTTCAAAATTTATTCAAAAGGATTACAAATTCCTAACTCTCCTCTAAGATAACAAAATCTTTCTTCATTTAAAGGTTTAGTGAATATGTCAGCTAATTGTTCTTCAGTGTTTACATAATCTAAACAAATTTCATCATTAGCTACATGTTCCCTTATAAAATGATATCTAATTTCTATGTGTTTTGTTCTTGAGTGTTGAATTGGATTTTTAGTTAAGTTGATTGCGCTAGTGTTATCACATCTTATGGGTGTTTTATCAAGTGTGATACCATAGTCTTCAAGTTGTCGCTTAATCCATAGGATTTGCGCACAGCAACTTCCAGCTGCTACATATTCAGCTTCAGTAGTTGATAATGCAACTGAATTTTGCTTTTTGCTAAACCATGTGATTAAGTTACTACCTAAGAATTGGCATGCACCACTTGTGCTTTTTCTATCTAATTTACATCCAGCATAATCAGAATCTGAATATGCAATTAGGTTTAATGTGGAGTCTCTAGAATACCATAAACCTACATTTTTAGTTCCATTTAGATATCTTAAAATTCTTTTAACAGCTATTAAATGTGATTCTTTAGGTTCAGATTGAAATCTAGCACATAAACATACTGAAAACATAATATCTGGTCTACTTGCTGTTAAATAAAGAAGGGATCCGATTATACCTCGATAATACTTTTGATCAACCTTTTTACCTTCTTCATCTTTGTCCAGCTTGCATGAAGGACTCATTGGAGTTCCGAGGGGTTTCATTGTTTCCATACCAAACTTTTTGAGTAGTTCTCTTGTGTATTTGGTTTGGTTGATAAAGATTCCCTCTTTGCATTGTTTGATCTGGAGTCCAAGGAAGAAGTTGAGTTCTCCCATCATGCTCATCTCGAATTCTCCCTGCATCAACTTTGCAAATTCTTGACAAAGAGAATCGTTAGTAGCACCAAAAATAATGTCATCTACGTATATTTGTACTACAAGTAAATCTTTACTTTTTCTTTTCAAAAACAAAGTTTTATCAACATTTCCTCTTGTAAAATCATTTTCTATTAAGAATTTACTTAACCTATCATACCAAGCTCTAGGTGCTTGTTTCAAACCATATAAAGCTTTGTGCAATTTAAAAACGTGATTTGAAAACTCGTGATCTTCAAAACCTGGTGGTTGTTCTACATAAACTTCTTCATTAATAAATCCATTTAAAAATGCGCTTTTTACATCCATTTGAAATAAGTTAATGTTCATATGACATGCAAATGCAAGTAATAGCCTAATGGCTTCTAATCTAGCTACAGGTGCAAAGGTTTCATCAAAATCAATACCTTCCTCTTGATTATATCCTTTAGCAACCAATCTAGCTTTGTTTCTAATTACAATGCCATTTTCATCTAGTTTATTTCTATAAATCCATTTTGATCCTATTACTGAATGATTTTTAGGTCTTTCAACTAAAGTCCAAACATTATTTCTTGTAAATTGATTTAGTTCTTCTTGCATTGCTAACATCCAATTATTATCTTTTTCAGCTTCTTCTATAGTTTTAGGTTCAATTTGTGATACAAATGCAAGATGATTACTAATATTTCTCATGTATGATCTAGTCCTTATTCCTTGAGATGGATCGCCTATAATCAATTCCTTAGGATGACTATGAGCATATCTCCAGTCTCTTGGAAGATCTACATCATTATGATCAATATTGACATCATCGTCCTTATGTGAATCATCATCTTTAGCCTCTTGTTCATGATCAGAAGATACTTCAATATTAAGTTTTTCAAGATCTTTTTCAATTATGTTTGTATCTTCCTCATCATCAATCTTTTCAGATCCAGTTGCTAAAGATTCATCAAAAACTACATGTATGGATTCTTCAACTACTAAGGTTTTCTTGTTAAAGATTCTATATGCCTTACTAGTTGTTGAATAACCTAGAAAAATTCCTTCATCAGATTTAGCATCAAATTTTCCTAAGTTGTTTTTACCATTATTATGAATGAAACATTTACATCCAAATGCATGAAAGTATTTTATATTTGGTTTTCTTTCATTCCATAATTCATAAGGTGTTTTCTTTAATATTGGTCTTATTAAAGCTCTATTTAAGATGTAACATGCTGTGTTAATTGCTTCCGCCCAAAAATACTTTGGTAAGTTGCTTTCGCATAGCATGGTACGGGCCATGTCTTCTAGAGTCCTATTTTTTCTTTCAACTACACCATTTTGCTGTGGAGTCCTAGGGGCTGAAAAATTATGATTAATTCCATTTTCAGTGCAAAACTTTCAAATAGTGATTTTCAAATTCTGTTCCATGATCACTTCTTAGAGATACTATAGTAGTGTTTTTCTCATTTGTGACTTTCTTGAAGAATTTCAGGAATATCGAGAAAGTCTCATCTTTGTGAGCTAAAAACATTACCCAAGTATATCTAGAATAATCATCTACAATCACTAGACCATATTTCTTTCCTCCTAGACTTGTGGTTCTAGTTGGTCCGAAAAGATCCATGTGAAGTAGCTCTAAAGCCCTAGAAGTTGAAACAATGTTTTTAGATTTAAAAGAACTTCTAGTTTGTTTTCCAAATTGACATGCATCACATATTTTATTATTTTCAAAATCTAGTTTAGGTAATCCTTTAACTAAATCCATTTTAATTAGTTTTGAAATAAGGTGTGTGCTTGCATGACCTAATCTACGATGCCACAACCAACTAATTTCATTTATGTTAGCATTGTCAGCAATTAAGCAATGATCACTCAAAGATAATTTTTCTAATCAACTAAGTAAACATTGCCATGTCTATAACCAGTAAATACAATGCTATCATCAATAGAATTAGTTACAGTGCATAAGAAGATTTAAATGAAACATTAAAGTTTTTATCACATAATTGACTTATACTATTAGATTATGCTTCAAACCATTAACATAAAGTACATTATCAATAACTATAGATGGAGTTATGCGAACTTTACCAAGGCCCATAATTTGACCTTTACCGTTGTCGCCAAACGTCACAACTCCACCTTTCTTTTCCTCTAGGGTGATGAATTCATCTTTGTCACCCGTCATATGTCTTGAGCAGCCACTATCAAGGTACCACTTTTTCTTTGATCTTTTGGCTACAAGACATTCCTGCAATATAATCAAACTTTATGCTTAGGTACCCAAGCTTTCTTGGGTCCTTCATGGTTAGCAGCAATAAAAATTGTTCCTTTCGGAACCCATATTTTCTTAGCTTTAACATTTAACTTGTTGTTATTATTTAACGTTTTGCATTCAAATGATTTATGACCTTTTTCATTACATTTGAAACAAGTTATATTACTTTGGTTGGCTTTTATAAAAATATTCTTTAGAGATTTTGTTTTCCTTAATGTGTTATATCCTAAACCTGCTTTGTCAAAAACAGCTTTTTGACTATCTAAGATCATGTTAAGTTTAGTTGAACTTAAAGTGAATTTCTCAACAATGTCTTTATATTTTTTAACATCTTTCTTAAGAGAGTCATTTTCTTTAACTTGCTGTTCTTTTTCTAAAGCTAAAGTTTTTAGTTGATCTTTTAAATCTTTGTTGAGTTTTTAGTTTCAGATTTTAACAAATCTATTTCTTGATTAAGATTATCTCTTTCTTTGCTAAGTTCTTCTTTTTCATTAGTTAAGTTCTTAACTTCTAAAGCTAATTCATTTTTACTTTTAGCTAAACTAATATTGTCATTTTTCAAAAACTTATACTTCTTTTTTAAGGATTTAAAATCAATCATAAGTTCATTGAAAGCCTCAAACATTTCATCAAATGTAAAGTCATCATTTGAGTTTTCAGAACTTACCTCATTGTCGTTGTCGTCGTCGTTGGCCATGAAGCAGATATTGGCAACTTCCTTTTGCTCATCTTCTTCCGACGAGGAAGATTCATCAGACCATGTTGCCATGTATGCTTTCTTCTTTTTCTTGTAGGCCTTTTTCAGCAAAGGACAATCATACTTAAAGTGCCCTGGCTTTTTGCACTCATAACATACTAAGGGCTCTTTTTCTTTTTCTTTCTCCTTGTCCTTTTTCTTATCCTTTTCTCCTTCAAATCTTGCTCCAAATTTCTTTTTATGGAAGGGCCTTTTTCTCATAAACTTTCTGAATTTTTTGGCCAAGAGAGCAGTTTCCTCATCATCTTCATCATTACTTTCACTGCTGCTCTCTTCCATTTCTGCAGTCTTGAGGGCAAGTGTTTTCCTTCTTTTTGTTTCCTCCTCAACATGCTGCTTCATTGTTAACTCGTGGGTCATTAAGGATCCTAGAAGCTCCTCTAAGGTAATGCATTGAGGTCCTTTGCTTCTTGGATAGCAGTGACTTTAGCTTCCCACGATCTTGGTAGTGACCTAAGAATTTTACGCACAAGATCAGCATTAGAATAAATTCTACCAAGACTTTTAAACCATTCACAATATCAGTGAATCTAGTGAACATGCATGTGATGGTTTCAGTTTGTTCCATTGTAAACAATTCATATTTGTGAACCAAAATATTTATTTTGATTCCTTTACTTGGTTTGTTCCTTCATGAGTTATTTCCAACCTATCCCAAATTTCTTTTGCGGAATTACAAGTTGAGATTCGGTTGAATTCATTTGAGTCTAAGGAACAATATAAAATATTAATGGCCTTAGCATTTAGTTGTGCCATTCTCCTATCATTATCATTCCAATCCCTTTCGGGTTTAGGAACAATAGTGCCATCAATAAGGTGTGTGGGTGTACTAGGTCCATTTATTATTACTCCCCACAATTCATAGTCCGAAGCTTGAATGAATATTCTCATTCTAGCTTTCCAATATGAATAGTTGGTTCCATTAAATAAAGGAGGTCGATTCGTAGAATGACCTTCAGCAAAACTTGAACCAATTTGTGTTGCCATATGGATCTTTAGCCCTTGATCGTGAGATCAAATTCTAAATGAGCACTTGCTCTGATACCAATTGTTGGCCCAGATGGCAACCCAAGAGGGGGGGGGTGAATTGGGTTCTTAAAAATTTAAGACTTTTTAACTTTAATTGATTAGTTAGCAAGATGTGCAAGTGAGAGGCTAATTAATACACAAGCAAATAAAGAGAGATAGAGAAGAGAAAATAAGGCACGGCAAACACAAGATAATTTTATAGTGGTTCGGTGCAACCAACACCTACGTCCACTCCCAAGATTCACTTGGGTCCACACTATAATCTCTCTAGATTACAGCCGAGTTGTTTTCCAAGCTCACAACTCAAACTTGTTGTTTTCCGGGTGCACAACGAACCCAGCTGGTTTTAACTCGGGCTTACCAGCACAAAACCCTACACGTTGTTTTTCACGGGCTCACAACTAACCCAACACAAGCACTCCGGCTTGTAACGAGGTATACCAACCTCCACTGATTCAATCCACTGATTGAATCAGCAAACAAATAGAATAGAAGTGTTTGAACAATAAGTGCTCCCCTTGAGCAAATATACAAATGAAGTACAAAATAATATAAGGTTAGAAAAGCCTGATGTATTGCAGATGGTAGAGGCTTGGGCTTTCTTCCTTCTTCTCTTTAACTCCTCTTGAACGTTGAATCACGCCTCAGCAAGATTCTTGACCGTTGAAGACTTTGGAGTTGAGATGAAGCTTTTTCTCTTTTGAAAATCCTCCGATTTGACCTTTGAAATGCTTGTGGATTTTCTTTTGACTCTTGTGGATTGATGAGAAGGAGTAGACGAAACTTCACTTGGATTTCACTCCTTTTGAATCACTCTCCTTTGAGCTAAATGATTTTTCCAATATGCTCTGTTTTTCCCTCTTTTCAAATGATATTCTTTTCTCTCTTTTGATTTTTTCTGGGTTTTTTGATTTGAAAAGAGCTCCTCTATTTATAGAATCTGCAAAAATATATCCGTTAGAGACAAGGAAAAATAGCCGTTATTCAAAAATCTTACCGTTGGGGCTGATGTGTCATCGTTAAAAATCGCGCCCAGATTTCGCGGAGTCGACTCGAGCTTTGTGGGAGTCGGCTCGAGGTCGATTACCAAAAATAGAAACATTTTAAGCATTGAAGGGTCGACTCGCGAAAACTAAAGTGTCGGCTCGCGAAAGTTGGGAGTCGACTCGAGGAAAATGGGGAGTCGACTCGAGAAGTGCTCAAAAAACATGGGTTCTGTTGTTTGAGCGGAGTCGGCTCGCACAGACAGGAGTCGGCTCGCAAGAAGTCAGGGGTCGACTCTTGAAAAACCAAGGGTCGACTCGAGAAAATCAGTCATTTTGGGGAGTCGACTCGGAAACCCTTGAGTCGGCTCGGGAGCGATACAAAAATCAGAAAAATGTTCTGATTGACTTTAAAACTTGTCCCAAATAAATTTAAAATATAAATTTGACTTGAATACATTAAATATGACGTTTATCATGGATTCAAGACATGTTCAAGAATTCATCGATTGAATATAATGTGTAAAAATTCCTTTTTGAAATCTTTTAAGCATAGAACTTGAAACTCCTTTAATAGATTCAAAACTCATTTGATATAACCATTGATAGTTCATTCCTTTCAATTTGAATAAGCTCAAGGTTTTTGATAAATAAACACATTTTATTCTTTAAGGTACTCATGGCTTTTGGAAATCATCAAAATCAATAAAGTTGGGGCAATTATGTTTCAATAATTTCTCAACAATGTTGGATATTATACTACATTTTGAATAAAAAAACGTAGTTTAAAGTAAATGATAGACTACAGTTTTTATTAAAAAAGTAGTCTTTTGTATAGTTATATACTACATTTTCTGATAAAAACATAGTCTAAATATATTTAAAGACTATGTTTTTTTACTTTTAACTACGTCTAAAAAATGTAGTCTAAAAAAGGAACTTTTAACTACACTCACCTAGACTATGTTTTAGAAAAACGTAGTCTAAATATAAAAGACTATATTTTTAGATGTAGTCTAATTAAAAAATCGTTGGAATATATAATTCTTGCATAGACATAGAATTTTATTCTCATGGGTCACATTAGTAAATGAAAACTCAAGGAATCAAATGACCCTCCAAGTATGCCTTACTTATCCTACATTTTACGATAGTAATCTAAGGCAGTGTTTGATACGGAGGATAAGGGGAAATATTCAAGGGATATCTCCTTATTCCCAAATGCTATAGTTAGAGGGAATAGGTCTGAAAAAGTTTAACCAGAGGGGATAACCATGGGTTATCCCCTGAACTTATTCCCTAAGGAATACAGGAACAACTAAAGTTATCCCTTGATGGCAGACTTGTAATTTTAAAATGATGCTTATTCCTTCAGCTATCCCTGGATAAATGCTATCCTGTACATTTATCCAGGGATAGCTTTTGGGCTATCAAACATTACCTAAGAGAATTAGGAGGCAAGCATCAAAAATATGATGAATGATTAATGATTAATACAAAAGATAAACTAGAGATTGGATTACTTAGACCGATGAAAACAACTTCTATGTACAATGAAGCCTTATGAGTGCTCAAAGAAGTTAATTAAAATAGGGTAATTTAATTAGATAAATTATTTGACAAAAGAGAACAAATGACTTGTGATGCTTATTTACCTCATTTTCTTTATTTTGTTAATGTGGGACACATGATCTTTTTATTAGAATCATGATAGATTTTTAGTATTTTGTTTTAAGTTGAATGTTATGTTCTATGCTATGGATCAGGTAGCATATATTTTGCAACTCTTTTGGATTTATAAATGATTAAACATTGCAAATATTTATGGATACTAATATTACAACTACATTTTGTACTTGGTTTAATTTTGAGTTATTAAGTAGTATAATGTAATTTGAATACATATATTGAAGATTGGTATATTAAGTGATCTTAAAATATAAATGAAAGAAAATTTTAGCATGGCCACACCAAAATTACTATGTACTTCAATTACTACAAAGAGATAAGGTATTACGAATGGTTTGAAGAGCTGTAGGATATTCTTTTACTGGCATTAAGAATCGCTGCAAAAGAATATATTTTTATTAACAATCAAAAACACAGCTAAAAGGTATGCTTTCACTGATAGTTATAATAGCTACTAAATCTTCCAAGTAGAGATCAATTAATGCAGTTAAAAGCATCAAAAATTTAAATATACATGATTATTATAATTTTTTTTTTTGTAGTGAAACTCAAACTCGTCTGGTTCTGTAAGACCCAGTTCAGCACATCCCTGATCATGAGATTAGAGTTGGTTTGGTAGACCTTGAACCCTATACTCTTTATCTTGTTTGCAACAAAGTTGAGCTTGCACTAATTTGTACGGAGACTTTGTAACATTAGTTAAAGTGGTTTGATGATCAGACCCTGATCATCTAGAGATAAGACCTCATCACAGGAGGCGTAATGGGATGTGTTCTTGTACCCTTCTCCATCGTTAACCTAGATCTGAGCCCTATTGACTTATTTGTTTCCAATTCCGTAGCTTATTTAAAAGGTTAGGAGGTGACTTCCTCATATAGATACCTTTGGAGTAACCCAAGTCTCCAAATGCTAAACGAATTATTTAGGAATCTCATCCACCCATTTCACTGTAGCCACCTCTCTTCTTGGGTGGTCTTTAGTTTTCCACTTCCCCATGTGGCCATTTACCTCGTCACCCATATATTTCTTAGCCCACCCTCTCCGTTCATGCAATTGACTTCATCAGCAGCATGCAACTCATTGACTTGTGAATTCCTGTAAAGCCATAAGAAATATAAGAATGTTTGAGAGTTTAACTCTTGATTAGCATTGACACGAGGGTCTCATAACACATTTTGTTGTTTGATACATTTTATATCACAATATTTGACCTTGTAATTGACCATGGATTAGATTGACTTACCACACCCCACCCTCATGTTTTATTAATTTAAACGGTATTTTGTCCCTTTTTTTTGAGCAAGTCATTTAACCCATTGTTATCAATCCTAGCTAATCCTTTGACAATATTTGCTATGGGATGGATAGAGATGATGAGTTCACCATATTTAGTTATACCTAAGTAATTGAACGTAATAGTGATCCAAAAACATTCCAACTTTTAAACTATATATAAGTTATTGATTCTAAACCCAGTCTTCAGAATAAGTATCTAAAATCATCTGAAGATAGTGATTTTGGGCAGACTAAATTTTTTTTATTTATAAAAAAAAAGAAAACATTCGACAAAAAAAGCTTATTATTATTTTTATAGTAATATAATATAATTTAATTTATAAATTTAGGTATAATACAGTATAATACTATAATAATATATTATAATATTATAATTATATCATAATTTAATAACATGACATAATTTAATTGTATAATATTAAATAAATAATATATAATAATAATAATAAAGTGTTATAATAGTTGTAAAATATATATCAGAAGTAATTTTAATATTATATTATTATGATTCTAGATTTTTTATGATATATTAAATAGATTAATCATAAATATTCATCAATCTTTAATTATAATGATTTTGACTCACCTAAGGTTAAATCATTGTAGAATGGTCATGATGATCTCATTCACATAATCGAATAGCTTTAGATGTGCAGTACACATCACTGGTCTATCACAAACGTAGTTCTTGTGCACGTATAAAATTTTATTTTATTTATTTATGTGCAGTACACGTTGCATTTATCATACTCTAGTTCAGCCATCAGGCTCTAGTCCAGCTTTAAAGTTTTTTTTTTTGGTACAGGCGGGCGATCATATTAGCCTTGTGCGAGTCAGCCTAAAAATATCAGAGTACAAAATATGCTTAAGAGCAGGGGGACAGAGGTCATCCTGCTTCCATATCCAAAATCCTCCATGATAGGTCACCGCCGCCGCAACCCAATCTGCCGCAGAATTAGCTTCCCGATAGATGTGACGGATGTGGACGCTGTGAACACCCCGAAGAGCAGCCTGAATGTCAGTGAGAATAGGGTTAATAGGGACATGATCGTTGAATCCCATGTGAAGCCATCGAATAACAGATAGAGAATCCCCCTCAATAACCAGGCATGGCATATGAAGCTGCTTAACGGCATGAGTGATACCCGCTCATGCTGCATAAGGTTCGGCAATGGGGATAAAAGAATCAAGGGAGCCAAAACCACCTATCGCCAGCAAGGCTCCATCTGTCCTATGAATAATAAACCCAGATCCTACAAGTCTACCTCGTACACTTTCATCAAAGTTGATCTTTACAAACCCTGGAGGGGGGGACTCCCAAGAAATATAAACCATCTGACGGTTCGTTGTCGAAACAGCAAGGGAGCCCCAATGGCTAGGGAAGTAAGAATCAACCCCAGTGAGGTGAAGTGCACTCTCAGCAACCATAGATCTGACCTTCCACTCTAATCTGTAAAGAGAAGTAGTCTCATTAGAAAAAAATGTAACGATTCCGCATTAACCATATCTGATAGGCAGTAATAGCCCAAAGGGCACTACGTTGTCTAGTGGTTCTCTGGAGAGCATCAAGGAAAGGGGAACACAAAGAACCCACCGCATCCACTCTGCAGTCGTAACTCATCCTCGTCCAGATCCCACTCAATATGGGACAAGTGAAAATGGTATGATCAATAGTCTCCTCCTCCTGCCCACATAGCGGATACATGGCCTCTATATAAACCCCTTCTTGACAACATAGAGCAGGAAGGAAGACACTCCCACAAGCTCTTCCAAATGAATAATTACCCTGGGATGAACAGAGAGCTTCCATATCCACTTCACATCCCACGAATCCCAGGGCTGAGGTCTAAAAACCTCAATAAGGTCCGAAGTGGGGGCCCTAGAAAGACAAGATCTCCTCCATAACCTCCTATCAGGAATGTGACCGAAGGTTAGAGGAATAGATAGAATTCGTCGAGCAAGTTCCTCCCCGAATAGGATGATCACCACAGAGGTATTCCAAGAGTAAAGATCTTGGATAATAAGATCTTGTACCCTCATATGATGCGGAATATCAATACTAATAAATGACGGCCATCGAGAGAGGGGAGATCAGTGATCCAACTATCCTGAACAACATCAATCGAGGAGCCATCGTCAATCATCCATGATATATTGCTCATAATAGGCGAAGCATGACGATAAACCTCCTTCCAAAAGAAAGAATGTCAATGAGTAGTAGGAGTGTCCAAAGCAGGAGACCAGTCACCATATCCAAAAATAGTGAGGATCAAGGATAAACCTTGAAGCATATCTCGCCATCAAAGCATCTCTCCTCACTAGCTGAGACTGAATACCAAGACCCCCTTCATGAAAAGGCTTGCAAATCAAATCCCAAGCCTAAAGATGAATGCCGTGACCATCTTGCATAGAAGCCCACAGAAAATCCCTGAACCAGCGTTCTATCCTTCGCAAGCAAGTGATGGGGACTACAGCATTAGAAAGAAGATGCATAGGAAGGGACGTAAGGACAGAGCTAGTGCTATCTGGACCAACAATTTTTTAAAAGGAGTTTAATTTTTGAAAAACCTAATTCACCCCCCCCCTCTTGGGTTGCTATCTGGACCAACAATTGGTATCAGAGCTAGTGCTCATTTGATTTGATTTAACGATCAAGAGTCAAAGATCCACATGGTAACTCAAGCTGGTTCATCTTTTTCCGAAGGCTAATCTACAAATAGATCACCCTTGTTTAATGGCTTAAACTATGGTTATTGGAAGGCTAGAATGAAAATTTTTATTCAAGCACTTGACTATGATCTATGGAGCATTATAGTCAATGGACCACACACACCCACTGCTAGAATTAATGGCATGAATATTCCTAAACCGGAAACAGAATGGGATGAACATGATAAAAAATTGGCACAACTTAATGCCAAGGCTATGAATGTTTTGTACTGCTCATTAGATGCAAATGAATTCAATCGTATATCTATTTGCATTTCTACTAAGGAAATCTGGGATAGACTTGAGGTTACCCATGAGGAAACAAATCAAGTCAAGGAATCCAAGATTAACATGCTAGTTCATAAGTATGAATTGTTTAAAATAGATGCATGTGAATCTATTTCTGATATGTTTACAAGATTTACTGATATAGTTAATGGTTTAAAAAGTCTTGGTAAATCTTATGATAACTCTGATCTTGTGAGAAAGGTTTTGCGTTCCTTGCTTAGGACTTGGGAAGCTAAAGTGACTGCAATACAAGAGGAAAAGGATCTAAGTACCCTACCCCTGAAAGAATTATTGGGATCCTTGATGACTCATGAGCTTCAAGTTAAACAACATGTTGATGATGATGAGTCAAAGAAGAAGAGGACTATGGCTCTTAAGATTTTTGAATATATGGAAGAGCCTCATGAATCTGAAGATGAAAGTGATGATGAGGACATGGCACTCATCACAAGGAAGTTTAAAAGATTCATGAAGAAGAAGAAGTTTGAAAAGAAAAATCCCTTTGCTAGAAAAGATGAGGACAAGGGCAAAGAAAAAGAAGTTATCTGTTTTGAATGCAAGAAGCCGGGTCACTTTAAACCTGAATGCCCACAACTAAAGAAAGACACCCGGAGATTCAAAAAGAAGGCAATGATGGCCACATGGAGTAATTCGGAAAGCTCAAGTTCCGAAGAGGAAGAGAAGAGTGAAATGGCCAATCTATGCTTCATGACGGACAATAATGAGGTAAGTCCGAGTTTTCTTGATGACTTTACTTTCGATGAGTTGCATAGTGCTTTTTATGAATTGATGGATGATTTTGCAAATTAAGTTCAAAGAACAAAGATCTGAAAAATTAAATGCAAATCTTTAGAAAATGAAAAGCATGTTGTTGAAAAAGAACTTTTGATGAAAGAAAATGAAAGCTTGAAAAATGAAGTTGATAGACTTAAACCTATAGTTGATAAATTTACTTTGAGCTCTATCAAACTTAATATGATTTTGGACAATCAAAAAGCTATTTTTGATAAAGCTAGATTAGGATATAATCCACTTAAAAAGCAAAAATCCTTGAAAAATATTTTTGTACATGCTGAAAAATCATCAAATATTACTTGCTTTAAATGTGGAAACAAAGGACATAAATCTTATATGTGTAAAACTCCATATAATAAAAGAAAGATGATTTGGGTTCCCAAAGAAAAAATATTTATTGCGTCTAACCATGAAGGACCCAAGAAGGCTTGGGTACCTAAAGTTAAGGTATGAATATTTTGCAGGAGTATCTTGCAGTCATTAGACTAAAAAGAAAGTGGTACCTTGATAGTGGTTGCTCAAGACACATGACGGGTGACAAAGATCAATTCATCACCCTTGAATCGAAAAGAGGTGGAGTTGTTACTTTTGGTGATAATGGTCAAGGCCATATCATGGGTATTGGTAAGATTCAAATTACTCCATTTACTCATATTGATAATGTTTTATATGTTGATGGACTTAAGCATAATTTGATAAGTATTAGCCAACTGTGTGATAAAGGTTTCAAAGTTTCCTTTGAAGCTTCTATTTGCACTGTTACTAATCCCATTGATAACCACATTATTCTTGTTGGTAAACGTTATGGCAATGTGTACTTAATTGATTTAAGTAATTTATCTCCAACTAATCATTGCTTAGTTGCTAATAATGCTAAGATGAATGAGATTGGTTGGCTATGGCACCGTAGATTAGGTCATGCAAGCACACACCTAATTTCTAAACTATTGAAAATGGATCTAGTTAAAGGTATTCCTAACTTAAATTTTAAAAATAATCGAATCTATGATGCATGTCAATTTGGAAAATAAACAAGAACTTCTTTCAAATCTAAGAATGTTGTTTCAACTACTAGGCTACTAGAGCTACTACACATGGACCTTTTTGGACCTACTAGAACCACAAGTCTAGGAGGAAAGAAATATGGTCTTGTGATAGTATATGATTACTCTAGATTCACTTGGATAATGTTTTTGGCTCACAAAGATGAGACTTTCTCAATATTCCTGAAATTTGTTAAGAAAGTCACAAATGAGAAAAACACTGCCATAGTGTCTATTAGAAGTGATCATGGAACTGAATTTGAAAATCACTTATTTGAAAAATTCTGTTTTGAAAAAGGCATACATCATAATTTTTCAGCAACTAGGACACCACACAAAATGGAGTTGTAGAAAGAAAGAATAGGACTTTAGAAGACATGGCCCGTACCATGCTATGTGAAAGCCAACTTCCAAAATATTTTTGGGCGAAGCTATAAACACAGCATGTTACATCCTAAATAGAGCCCTGATTAGACCTATCCTTAAGAAGACTCCCTATGAACTATGGCATAATAGGAAACCCAATTTAGGATATTTTCATGCATTTGGTTGTAAATGCTTTATTCATAACAATGGTAAGGACAATCTTAGGAAGTTTGATGCAAAGTCTGATGAAGGTATTTTCCTAGGATATTCTACATCTAGCAAGGCATATAGAGTATTTAATAAGAGAAGCTTAGTTGTAGAAGAATCCATTCATATAGTGTTTGATGAGTCTTTAGCATCAAGTTCGGGTAAAATTAATGATGAGGAAGATACATCTTTGATTGAAAAAGGTATTGAAAAATTAAATGTATATTCAGATCAAGAACCTGAAGCTAAGGATGATGACTCACCTGAGGATGATGGTATTGATACTGCTCATAATGATAAAGATCTACCTAGAGATTGGAGATATGCTTATGGTCATCCTAAGGACCTAATCATAGGTGATCCATCTCAAGGTGTAAGGACTAGATCATCAATGAGAAATATCAATAATCATCTTGCATTTGTATCTCATATAGAACCCAAAACTATAGAGGAAGCTAAGAAAGATAGTTATTGGATGTTAGCAATGCAGGAAGAGTTAAACCAATTCACTAGGAACCAAGTTTGGACCCTAGTAGACAGACCTAGAGACCACCCTATAATAGGATCTAAATGGGTTTTTAGAAATAAATTGGATGAAAATGGCTTGGTGATTAGAAATAAGGCTAGATTAGTTGCAAAGGGATATAATCAGGAAGAAGGTATAGATTTTGATGAAACCTTTGCACCTGTTGCTAGATTAGAAGCCATTAGGTTATTACTTGCTTTTGCATGCTGCATCAATATCAACTTATTTCAAATGGATGTTAAAAGTGCATTTTTAAATGGTTTTATAAATGAGGAAGTTTATGTTGAACAACCTCCTGGTTTTGAAGATCATGAATTTTCAAACCACGTCTTCAAATTACACAAAGCACTTTATGGTTTAAAGCAAGCACCTAGAGCATGGTATGATAGATTGAGTAAATTTTTGATTGAAAATTATTTTTCTAGAGGAAATGTTGATAAGACTTTGTTTTTAAAAAGAAAAGAAAAGGATTTATTAATTGTTCAAATTTATGTGATGACATTGTATTTGGTGCTACTAACAATCTCCTTTGTCAAGAATTTGCTAAGTTAATGCAGGGAGAATTCGAGATGAGCATGATGGGAGAACTCAACTTCTTCCTTGGACTTCAAATCAAACAAGAGAAAGCGAAGATTTTCATCAACCAAACAAAGTACACAAAGGAAATACTCAAGAAGTTTGGTATGGAATCTGCTAAACCTCTTGGTACGCCAATGAGTCCCTCATGCAAGCTGGACAAGGATGAAGAAGGTAAGAAAGTAGATCAGAAGCATTACCGAGGTATGATCGGATCACTTCTTTACTTAACTGCAAGTAGGCCAGATATTATGTTTTTGTTTGCCTATGTGCAAGATATCAATCTAATCCTAAAGAATCACATTTATTTGCTGTTAAAAGAATCTTTAGATACTTAAATGGAACTAAAAATGTAGGATTATGGTATTCTAGAGACTCAACTTTGAAGTTGATTGCTTATTCTGATTCTGATTATGCTGGTTGTAAATTAGATAGGAAGAGTACAAGTGGTGCATGCCAACTTTTAGGAAGTAACTTAATCTCTTGGTTTAGCAAGAAGCAAAATTCGGTTGCATTATCCACTGCTGAGGCAGAGTATGTTGCAGCTGGAAGTTGCTGTGCTCAAATCCTTTGGATTAAGCGACAACTTGAAGATTATGGTATCACACTTGATAAAATTCCTATTAGATGTGATAACACTAGTGCAATCAATCTAACTAAGAATCCAATTCAACATTCAAGAACTAAACACATAGAAATTAGACATCACTTTATCAGAGAACATGTTTCCAACAATGATGTTTGTCTTGAATATGTGAATACTAATGATCAATTAGCTGATATTTTTACCAAACCATTAAGTGAAGAAAGATTTTGTTATCTTAGAGGAGAATTAGGAGTTTGTGATCCTTTAGAATGACTTTCTGAAACTCTTAAGGACAACAACTATCTAGACTTCATCAATTTCTTGAAAATCCTCTATGTTCAATAAGGAAATTTATCTAGAAATTTGATTCATTGTTTCCCCAATTGTTAAAGGACACTTGTCTAGAGTTTGATGATTAATTTGATCAGTTTCAGATCCTTGAAATTCAAATTTTCACTGAAACTATTGTGGAGTCGACACCTTCAGTTTGTGGAGTCGACACCTTCCTATTTGATGTTATGTCTGGGCAATTAGAGCGACACCTGCTTTTGCAGAGCCGACTCTAATTCAAGCGCTGACAGATTTTCTGGTTTGGAGCCGACACCTCGCTTTGTGGGAGTCGACTCTAAGTGAACCTAGGTCAAAATATAAGGTGGAGTCGACACCTAAACGAACCTTATCTTCTCTAAATCTTCTCTAGAGTCATTCCAAACTGATTCCAACACCTCTAAACCCTTCAAATCTCTTGATTACTCATTCCAATCAAACCCTATGGCTCCTAAGAGGCATGCGACCATTGGTGGATCGGCGGTTCCCACGAGGAGACGTACGATTCGGAGGCAAGCTTCATCTTCATCGTCTGCCACCCGAGAGGCTTCTCCACCTTCTCCATCTTCTCCATATGTCGACCAATTAGCGGGTAAGGCTATCACAACCGGAAGAAAAGTGATTTTGATTTCTTTGCTTCAGGGTTTTGGTATTGGCCATCAATTAAAGGAAATGGGATGGGAAAAGGTTTGTTCTTTGGATATTCCTACTTACCCTGCCCTCGTAAGAGAGTTCTACAATGATTTGAGTAGAGGAGAGGGAGGTTTAGTAAGTTATGTTAGAGGAACAAGAGTTGTAATCACTGCTGAGATCCTTGGAAACTTGTTAGAAATGCCCACTGTTGGGCTAAATGAGTATCAGCATGATGATCGAGGTGGTGCCCTATCTAGGATGTTGGGGAGAGAGGTATCTGAGTTTGAGGAGATTATGGCAAATCAACTGAATTTAGAACTCAGGCTTCTTCATAACATCTGCGGGAGGATCTTATTTTCCAAGATAGGCCGATTTGAGTATGTCTCAGAGAGAGACATCTTGCTGATGGATTGCATCATCACTGGGAGGCCAGTAAATTTAGCTTGGATGATGATAGGCTATATGGTAGAGGCAGCAACCAAGAAAAGATCCACATTGCCATATGGTATGATTCTGACTTTGGTATTTAGAAGCCAAGGTGTGTTGATCATGGATAATGAGCCACTGAGGAAACTAAGGCATACAGACTACTACAGTGTCTCTACCATTCACCGTATGGGCTTCAGAAAGGTAAATGGTATTTGGATAAAGAAAGGACAAGAGGACAGAGTTGAGGAGGCCAGAGCAGAGGACATCCCTGACCCATCTATTGCGGGACCATCTACAGCTGGACCTTCTGAGGCTGGACCAAGCACATACTCTTCACCTCCACCTCAGACAGTATTTGTATCTGGGAGATTTTTAGATGTGCAGATTGGTCAGCTCAGAGCATTATTAGCTGAGTATGACAGTCAGAGGAGAGATGAGATTAGTCAGATGAAAGATGACATCAGACAGTTTAAGGAGGAGATCAATTCCAGACTTGACTTGATTTCATTTTCCATTAGCCGCTCTGCAGAGTCCCTTGGTACTAAGCTTCAAAAGATTTTTGAAAGATTGGAAGGGATTGCAGATGGATCTAGAGCTTATCTAGATGCTACTGGACAATTGAAGAAAGATATAGACCTTGCTGTTGCTCAAGTTGAGAGTTGTCTTGAAGGCTTTAGGAAATCACAAAAAGATGAGATCATGGAAATGATAGGTCATTTGAAGAAGATTGTCTACAAACATGTCTGATTGACCTTCTATTTCCTATAGTGATACCCTATCTAAGCCTATCCTACCCCAACCTGTTAGAAACCTAAGATTATCTTTTGATATTCTAATTTGTATCTTAGGATTTCTAGTTTACTATACTTTGTTAGCTTGTATCTAGGAATTTCTAATTGATATGGTACTTTACTGTGAATGTATAGACACATGTAATGCATCTTGAATTGAAATACAATTATGAAGTTTACTATCTCTATGATTGAATGAACCAACAACCTCGCTCTGATAATTTACATTATTATTTTTAAACTCACCTTATTGCTGATAACAAAAAAGGGGGAGAGAAATTTGTATATGCATAAAGGAGAAAGAAAAAGAAAATAGGGAGAGAGAGTGAAAGAATATAAGATTTCAATATGTTTTAATCAATTGGCATATCTCAAAAGGGGGAGAGAAAGAGAAATTTTGAGATAGAGAGAAATTTATAAATTCTAATCAATTGGTATTAAATCGATTTCAGTTTATTTACATGTACCTGCATAGGGGGAGTTATTTAATGCAGGGGAGCTTAATGATTTTCTGTGTAAAGTTAAATCATCTTGATTGCTGTTTATAATAGAACTCAAGTATGTTTCTAAAGTTCATTTTGAAACTTGGCATCAAATTCTCTGTTAGGAAGTTTTAAAGCTTTAACAATGTCTATAACGCTTATTTCAAATGAATTTTTAATGCATATACTCAAAGTTTTTGTCATCATCAAAACGGGGGAGATTGTTGACCCAATTATTGATTTTGATGATTAACAAAACTATGTGAGTATAATATTTGAAGTTACTAATGATTTTGGTTAAGTTTTTTAGTTTATGATTTGATTTATTAATCAAAATCACAAGACAAATCAAGTTTTAGTTCGAATCTAATATCAAGGTAAGATTGCAGACATTAGAGTCGACACATGGAATCGCAGAGTCGACTCCAGAAATTAGCATAGACTTTAGAGTCGACACCTGGACTGTTAGAGCCGACTCCAACAGAAAGACAGAATGATGGTTTTTCTGGTCACGTTTTAGAGTCGACTCCTGGACTGTTAGAGTCGACTCCAGAGGATTTTTGTGTCGACCCCAGAAAAGTCAGAGATGACTCCAGATCGAGCGGATTGGGGATTTTCGATTTAGAGCCGACTCCAGAAAAGTTAGAGTCGACTCAGATTGTTAGAAACGACTCCAGAACTGTCAGAACGTCTCTAAACTTTATTTTTATCTTTTTAATCCCAATGGCTATTACCCTATTTGGTTCTAATCCTTCTTACACTTGTTTCTAACGGATAGTTTTCAGCTATTTATGGATTAAGAAGGGTCTATAAGAAGGGGTTTTGTTGTATCCGAAAAACAGACAGAGGGAAAGATAAAAAGAGAGAAACAAGAGTGAAATTCATCAGAAAATCAAAAGAGAAAAGAGGGAAGATTCGAAAGGAAAGATTATACTGATTTCCCAACAGAAAAGAGAGAGATTCCTAGCTTTCTTAGTTCCTTATTGAAGAAATCTCAAAAGAAGAAGCAGCCCTAGTTTTCTGATCTTCTAAGCTTCAAGAGCATACTAAAGGAAGATCCACTCAAGTGAAGAGAAGAAGCAAGCCACCAAGATCTGCAAATCAGGCTTTGATTCCTATCTCTTTATTTTGTTCTATCATTGTATATTTGCTCATTAGAGGAGCTCTTGATTTGTAAAACATTATTGTTTGATGCGTCAATCAGGGGATTGATTCAGTTGAGGCAGTTTACCTTGTGCAAGCAGTTGCTTGTGTTGTAAGGTTGTGTGCTGGTGAGCCTTGAAAACCAGCTGGGTTCGTTGTGCACCCGGGAAAACAACAAGTTCGAGTTGTGAGCTTGGAAAACAACTCTGCTATAATCAAATTGATTATAGTGTGGACCCAAGAGGTACTTGGGAATGGATGTAGGTGTAGGTACACCGAACCACTATAAACTTCTTGTGTTTGCAGTGATTGTTTTCTTGTCTCTAACTCTATATCTGTGTATACTCTATTTTAATTCATGTACATCTAAGTTTTCACTTCCGCTGGAAGATTATTTTTAAAAGGAGTTTAATTTTTGAAAAACCCAATTCACCCCCCCCCCCCTCTTGGATTGCTATCTGGACCAACAGGATCGAAGACAGGAAAGGTCAAGAGCAAAAAGACAGCCGTCCCGATCCTACCTTTCTTGGATAAGGCAATGTCAACTTCAGCTTGCTCAATCTGTCTCACTAGATGGCCAACCTCAATTCTGTTCCATCTAGAAAGCCAACGCTTAGCCAACTCCAGCCGTCTAGAAAGACGGTAAATAACATTGCCTCTCATAGGTAAGTGCCAGACTTGGGATGGCTTGGGCCGATGGGTAGAACGTCCAGAATTGCTCAAATCTAAACTATCGCTGCTGATGGATAAACAAGTTAGTGAAAATCAAAATGGGACAGTGATCAGACGCAATCCTAGACAGGTGAGTAACAGTAGTAGAGGGAAACATCTGAGTCCACTGAGTAGTAGCCAAAGATCTATCCAGCCTTTCCCATACACGAGCCGAACCCTGGCAATTGTTACACCAGGTGAATTGGGATCCAGAGAATCCCAGATCCAATAAACCAGCAGAGGAGATAAACGATCTAAACTCTGAGATGTCTACTGATTCCATGACTCGTCTACCTCCTTTCTTTTCATTAGCAGCAACAATATAATTAAAGTCACTAGCCACAATGGAAGGAATACCCTGATGAAGGAGGGAGAGAATCTCTGCCCATAGAACATGCCTTTCCCTATAATCAGTACTGGCATAAATCCCCGAGAGGAGCCAGGGGTCAGAAGACCCTTCTGAAACTAGAAGAGCCACCTGCTAATTACACTGATGGAAGGCATTTACTGACACCGAAGAGTGGCGCCAAAAAGCCACAATCCCTCCGGATAGGCCCTCGAACTCCACAGCATATGAAGACCATGTCCTCACAGCCTGTCTCCGAAATTGGACCAAGCTATCTCACGATAACCAGGTTTCCGTTAAAATACATATATCAAAATTATGAATCTACAATAGTCTACCAAAAGAGGATCGAAAAGATGGTTTTCGAGCTCCTCTCATATTCCATATAAGGATTTTAATTTATAATTGTAGGGAGGGGTGGAGGCCACCCTGATTTTCCAACATAACTAAATCATAACAATGCCCCGAAGGCAAGGAACCACCCACTTCCGACTGCATAGTACAATCTATTGCGGGATCATCAGCCCGCTGAACAACAGCCTCAGACACATCTTCAGCAGCCTGGGATCCATCATCAGGGGGCGGGGGGAAATGACCGCTTGACTCTGAATTGCCAATTTAAGGCAGGATAGAGCCAATTCACTGTTACAATTTACCTCCTTAGAAGATTGGCCCCCACGCCCAACTCTGACTGGCTCCTATCCAAGGAAACCCTTATCAGGCATGCTTACAAAAGAGGAAGGACTCCGATTAGGGTTTGGTCTGGCAGACATGTTAGCCTTTCCCTTAGACCCTTTTGCCAAAGAAGCAGTGCCTTTACCTCTACGATTTTTACTTTTTGAAGATATTCGTGAAGGATGGGACTCCTCCAGCCTGGCATGCTTAGAAGAACCCGGATTAGCGTCTAACCGGGCAGAAGGTGTACCTTCCCAATTGATCGCACCGAGTAGGGCAAATGGGTTAGTGGACTTGACCTTTTGGATCACAGCAATCTGAAGTTCAGATCCATCTTTCTGAATTTCAGACTTCTCAACCTCCACTGATCCCTCAGCCGGCACAGAGCCTTTGCTCCCAGAAATCGGCATAGAGCCTTTACTCCCAGAAACCGGCACGCCCCTACGCTCACTGCAATCCACACTCGATAGTCTAGGCCCCAACATCATACTAGCCGGATGACTCACTGGAACCACCACCTCACTGACGGAGGATTTGCCGATCTTGGAGGATCTCCATCGAGCCACCTTGGTAGGAGAATGCCAGCCCTCAGCCACCGAGACCAACTTCTCAGCAGTAGAAGAAGGAGACTCAGAACCATCTTGGGAGGCCCCAGGAAGCATCGAATCTTTCCGCTGCTCCAACCCCGGTGGACGACGATGGCGAGTGACCGACATCCAAGACCCAAAGCTAGGCCCGGCCGCAGGCTGCGCAGATGCCGGAGACTGGGAAGATAGAGAACATGAGCCATTGAGATGGATCGAGCCACAGCAAGGGCAGATACCCTCTAGGTTTTCAAACTGAAACTGCTGCCAAAAGGGAGTGCTCAAGCCCTGAACTCTGACACTCGGCCGGAGAGGACGCCGAAGATCCACACGAATACAAGCTCTGGCAAAACCCCCCTAGATAGCAGCTGAGTGGCAGAGTCAATGAACATGAACTCACCCGCCGGCTCCAGGATATCTCTCAAGACTGCTTCAGACCAGAATTCAATAGGTAGAGAGGGAAACCGCACCCAGAGGAGGGCAGAGGACACCGCATCCATCACCGGAACAAAATCCGGACGCCAGTCTTACATGGCAACTGGCTGTCCGTTGATCACCCAAGGACGCCCAAGCACCAATTCCTTCGACTCCGAATCCTCAAATCGAAAGATATGGCATCGATGAGCTAGGCTTACTGGGTGAATAGCTCCAGAAATGCCCGCTCGCCGGAACTCCCTAATGAAAGCTTCCGACAGAACCCACCTCTGGAACGTACGGGCCAGAATGGCCTTCTCCTTCCAAGAGATAGTAGTCTCCTCCAGCGCCGCAACAGAGATTCAAACCACCTCCGAGAAGTGGCCCTCCAGCTCAGAAATCTCCACCGGCGATGGGGAAGACGACACCCAGACAAAGCCGGACGCCTGTCCCCTGTTCGACGGCTTCATAGCAGCAGAATCCCCAATCACAGCCATTGGGGGAGAGGACTCAAACAGGACAGTCATCCTGGGAGAAAGGATCACCGGAAACGGCCTGTCACACCGGAGATCAAGAAGACAACCCCTACATAGCACAAATCTGAAAGCAACCGCAGACACAGAACGCCGGAGCTCACACAGCAGGCACTTAATCAACTTGTTAGGCTTTAAAGTTCAGATGCAGCATATCTCGATCGTGCAACGGTGGCAGGGACATTCGTGTAATTCATGAAGTTTGGGCTGTTCATCGTTGGGCATTTCCTCATAAGAATTAAGACCTTTCAAAAAGAAGAATTTAACATCTTTCTAGAAGGAAGATTTGCCATCCAACACAATGTCAAATATATACCTTAAAAAAAGTCTAAGTAAAGAAGGAAGTGATTCTATTTTTTTTTCTTTTTTCTTTTTTCTACAAAATGCCATCCACATGTACTCAGAAGCGACATTTGATATTTTATTATTATTATTATTATTATTATTATTATTATTATTATTATTATGTGCTTGTAAGAGCATCAATGAGGTAAGGAGATATTTGGTTTATGTATTTAAAAATTTCATTCTATCATCATGCTTGTTGATGCCGGATCACCAGATTTTTTGTTTAGGGTTTTCAGGATCTCTTTTTTCGAAGGAAGAAAAGCCCCCTCCCCTTCTCCTTCCTCCCTTTTATCCTTTTTTCTTGTACGTGTTATTATTATTTTCTTTTGTTGTTTTAATTTTGGAGGTCCACGTGTAGGATAAGTGTTCATCTTGCATTACGTGGTCATTCAGTGATAATACTTAATAAGGATATTAAGAAACTTGCTCATGAAGACATCCTTTTTCATGATGATCTTGATTATCCCAAAGGAATGTCAGGGATAGTGGAGACGTCAGAGTGAGGGAAAAGGGATCTGGCTCTAAAATAGAGGTTCAATGTCTCCTTTTGGTGTTTGTCTTATGCGAACCATTTAAGGCGTGATGATGTTTAGCATTTCTCGATTTCTGTTCCGAATATGACGGCTTATCTCGTTTAATGGTTCTGACGTGGGGATTATTCTTAAACCGGGGGATCGCCTGAGGCTGGGGGCCGCCTAGACCGGAGGCCGCCTAGACTCTGGAGGGACTGGGGGGCCGCCCAAGACTGGGGGCCAGGACTGGGGGCCGTCCAGACTCTAGGGGCCGCCTAGGACCGGAGGCCGCCTAGACTCTGGAGGCCGCCCAAGACTGGGGGCCGCCCAGGACTGGGGGCCGTCCGGACTCTAGGGGCCGCCTAGGACCGGAGGCCGCCTAGACTCTGGAGGCCGCCCAAGAGGCCGCCCAAGACTGGGGGCCGCCCAGGACTGGGGGCCGTCCAGACTCTAGGGGCCGCCTAGGACCGGAGGCCGCCTAGACTCTGGAGGCCGCCCAAGACTGGGGGCCGCCCAGGACTGGGGGCCGTCCAACTCTAGGGGCCGCCTAGGACCGGAGGCCGCCTAGACTCTGGAGGCCGCCCAAGACTGGGGGCCGCCCAGGACTGGGGGCCGTCCAGACTCTAGGGGCCGCCTAGGACCGGAGGCCGCCTAGACTCTGGAGGCCGCCCAAGACTGGGGGCCGTCCAGACTCTAGGGGCCGCCTAGGACCGGAGGCCGCCTAGACTCTGGAGGCCGCCCAAGACTGGGGGCCGCCCAGGACTGGGGGCCGTCCAGACTCTAGGGGCCGCCTAGGACCGGAGGCCGCCTAGACTCTGGAGGCCGCCCAAGACTGGGGGCCGCCCAGGACTGGGGGCCGCCCAGGATTGGGGGCCGTCCAAGCTGCCTTTTATTTATTTAGTTTAACTATTTTGCTCATTATCCATATCATATGCCCCCTCGCCCATCTTCCTTGTATACGTGTGTGGCACGCACATGCAAGGGAGAAGGGCGGAAAAATTTGAATTTCGAAAGTTCAGTACGTGATAAGTGATACTTTGAAAAAAGGGAAAAGGAGGGGAGGCGCGCATCTCTAAGAGGATGGCGTCTTTTCACTTGTCCGGCTATACTGACGGACCATCATGTATCCTTGCGGTGCCCGAACGTCATGTCTGGCATCCATATATATATTAAAAAGATCATCCCTTTCCTTTAGTTTTCGATTTTGTGTATCTTCCTCCGTTTTTATCTTCTCAAGCCCAGGTTAGTTGGCTTTCTTCTTCCTCTTCCTTTTTCTTTATGGATCCTTCCGTAGATAGAAAAGGTAAGGGTCCCATGAAAGAGCCCTCCCGAGAGGAGATTCTCCGAGCACGTCGAGAGGCCTTGGGAGGGGTAATCATCCGCGGGGACCAACCCGCTGCCCAATCCATTCAACCCGTGTCTAGGTCATTACCTCAGTCTCTTAGGGTTCCTTGCTCGTCCGCCGGTCATGAGGTAGAGCCTCCTGCGGTTGTCTCTAAACTGGCTGGACCGGCGGACATTGCTTCCGTCATGTCTTCACAGGACCTTAGAAATCTTAGGGCTCAATTTGGAGTTCCTAATGACATTCAGCTTTCTGTCCCTCTTCCAGAGGATAGGGTTAGTCGAGGGCAACCAGGTAAGATCGCTCTATACGAAGAGTTTTTTAAGAGTGGTCTACGATTGCCGTTTCACTCTTTTTTATAAATTTGTTAAACCGATACCACCTTATCCCGGCACAGCTCACTCCCAATTCCATCCGTATTGTATTTTCATTTTTAGTTCTCTGCTCTTTTCATGGAGCCTCTGCTAGACTTTCCTTGTTTAGGTCCCTGTATAGAATCCGAAACCCAGTTAGGGATGGGTGGTGGAGTTTTGCCTCAAGACCTAAAAGGGTTCTAAAACTCAACCTCCCATCTAAGATCAAAGGGTGGAAGTCTAGGTTTTTTTATGCGCATTTGGAGGGGTTAGATGTGGATTGGGGTATTCCAGATACTAGCTCAAACCAGAACGCGAGTATTGAAGAAAGAGACCGCGAGTTATTTAATACTTTAATTTCTACAATTATTCCCCCTAGTAGGGAGTTGCTATCGGAGGATAATCTCCGGGAGGCTGCGTTCGTGCCGGTGTCGCTGGCTGCAGCGCCCGGTGAGCTTCGAAGAATTTATCTTTTCTTTTTCTTTTTCCTTTTTTAGCTAACCCTATGTTCGTCATTTTGTAGCAATGAAGTTCTCTCGAGATTTCTTGGTATCAAAGCTTCGAAAGAGGGAGAGAAGTGAGCGTGATGCGCCAGCGGGGGGCGAACCTAAAAGATCCCGTCAACTAGGATCGGACAGTCAGGTCCAACCTCCAGCGGTTATCCCTGAGGCGACCTTAGTAGAAGATAGTGAAGGGGAAATGAGTCCTCCGACGGGGGTCCCTATAGGAGACCCCGTCGAGAGGGAGCCTCCAGAGACCATTCCATCTCCCGCCCAGAGCGTTGGGGAGTCTACAAGGGATGTAGAAGCAGCTAAAGCTGACTTGCCAGGTCCTTCGTTATCGACGGAAGTGGATGTTCCTGTTCCCGCCTCACCAGGTACTTTAAGGACTCCGCCCTCAGCTCCCCAACCACCTAGCGAGAATGTTGGATACAAGAGTTGTCTATCAGAGACAATCCTTAAACTCGCGATCTTGCCCAGATTTCAAGACAAACTGAGGAAGGCAACACAGGCAGAGGCATTCGACACTATGTTCACCGCTGCACTGCAGGTAAAGTCCGATTTTTGTTCCCTTTCTGATCATTAAACTTGGACACTGACTGAGTGCGTTTTGCAGACGGCTAATGGTCTCTTCGTGCTACGCGAAGACTTAGATAGGGCCAAGTCTCGGAATGCTAGCCTAGATAAAGAGTTGGTGGATACAAGGGCCGAGAATCAAAAGCATTGCATGACCTTCGGGTCATGCGGGAAGATTATCGGACTTGGAGAGGGAGGGCAGAAAAGGAACTGCAGAGTTTAGATGCCCAGCTGTGTGAGGTCCGGGCAAGGTTGCTGCCAACGGAAGAAAAGTTAAAAGAAACTTCCCTCAGGCTGAACACACGGAGAATCGAGCAGATAGCGCGGAGGCCACCGCTCGTGATGCCATGGAGAAACTGGTTTTAGCCGAGAAGGACACCAAAAATGCTCTCGATAAAGTTGCAGCAGCAATGGTGGAGGCTCAGAAGAAGATGGCTACGATCGAGACCGAAGCTCGGGAAAAGATAGCTGTGGCTGAGGCCAAAGCTCAGGAAAAAGTGGCCATAGCTGAAGCTAAAGCCAGGGATGCTATCAAGGAATACAAGGGCTCCCCAGATTTTGAAGCGGAGTTCCAGGAAGCTGCCCTAGATGCTTTCGTTGAAGGCTTTGAGAAATGCAAGCGGATATTGGCCCGACAGTTCAACTTAAAGGACCTCGAACGTTTTCGACCCGTGGATGACGAAGGAGTTTCCGATATGGAGGTCGAAGACGTGGTGAGTGGAGCAGTGGCGACTGAGACTCTTGCTGTAGAAAAGCCTCTTGCCGAGGAGCCGGCTGCCAATCCTGATGCAGAGAAAGAGCATTCAAAGAACTGATCAAGGGTGTTGAGCTTTATTTTGATTTTAATTTTAGATTCGGTCCCATTTAAGGACCTTTTTGTTGTGAAAATCTGTCTGCTGACAAGATTTCGCAAGGTTTCGCAGCAGATTAACTTTAAATGAATGAATGTTACTCTTTATTTATTATTTAATATTTCCTCTGCTTAATTCTTGGCTCCTATTTGCGGATTAGGACAATGGTGCTACTTGGTTTAGATGGCTCGCCAGTACTCAATTATCCTCGAAGTACAACTCAAAGCTACTTTCCTTTTTGATTTATAGCTCCGCTAAAACCTCTTTGCTATTTGCTCCGGCCAAAGACCTCCCGCCAGGACCGTAGGGCCGTCGAGCCGGTTCGAGGCCGCTTGAGTCAAGGACTTGAACCTCCTCAGGGGTGAGTTACAGTCCTTTGGACCGTAGACCCGAAGTCCTTGTCCACCGTAGGGCCGTCGAGCCGCTCAGTTCGAGGCCGCTTGAGTCTTGTCACAGGACCGTAAGCCGCTCTTTACACCGGCCTGGGGGTGTCCTTTGGACCGTAGGGCCGTCGAGCCGAGTTCGAGGCCGCTTGAGTCAAGGACTTGAACCTCCTCAGGGGTGAGTTACACCGGCCTGGGGGTGTCCTTTGGACCGGAGCCGGTCGAGGCCGCTTGAGTCAAGGACTTGAACCTCCTCAGGGGTGAGTTACACCGGCCTGGGGGTGTCCTTTGGACCGTAGGGCCGTCGAGTCCATCTCAGTTCGAGGCCGCTTGAGTCAAGGACTTGAACCTCCTCAGGGGTGAGTTACACCGGCCTGGGGGTGTCCTTTGGACCGTAGGGCCGTCGAGCCGTCCATCTCAGTTCGAGGCCGCTTGAGTCAAGGACTTGAACCTCCTCAGGGGTGAGTTACACCGGCCTGGGGGTGTCCTTTGGACCGTAGGGCCGTCGAGCCGTCCATCTCAGTTCGAGGCCGCTTGAGTCAAGGACTTGAACCTCCTCAGGGGTGAGTTACACCGGCCTGGGGGTGTCCTTTGGACCGTAGGGCCGTCGAGGGTCTTTGGTCGGGCCGTCGAAGGTTCGAGGCCGCTTGAGAAGGACTTGAACCTCCTCAGGGGTGAGTTACACCGGCCTGGGGGTGTCCTTTGGACCGTAGGGCCGTCGCAAAGAATTATCTGAAAATCCGCATTCAAATGCATAGGATCATCTAATATTTGAATAAAAATTACATTACTGGTAATACGGCCGAGGTTGTCTGCATTCCATGTTCGAGGGATTAGCTGTCCGCTTAAGTCTTCAAGCCGGTAGGCTCCACGGTGAAGGACTTCTCCTACCCGATAGGGCCCTTCCCAGTTTGGAGACAATTTGCCCCCTTCCGCTGGTTTGGATACCGAAGCTTTTCTCAGAACTAAATCTCCTTGACGGAAACTCTTCGAGCGGACGCGGGAATTATAGTACCTCGCCACTTGTTGCTGGTATGCCGCCATTTTAATTCGAGCCCGATCTCTTGCTTCGTCGATGAGGTCAAGATTGGCCCTCAGATTAGGAAGGTTGTCCGCTTCGTTGTAAGTTTCCACTCGGCTACTTGGTAGGCCAATTTCCACGGGAATAACAGCTTCGGAACCAAAGACCAAATTGAAGGGTGTTTCTCCCGTCGGTGTTCTGGGAGTTGTGTGATACGCCCAAAGTACATTCGGGAGCTCTTCTACCCACCTTCCTTTGGACGTATCTAATCTGGTCCTTAACCCCCGCAATATCATGCGATTTGTAACTTCAGCTTCTCCGTTAGATTGTGGATGGCCGACGGAGGTGAATCGTTGCACGATACCGAGATCAGTACAGAAAGTCCGAAAGGCGTTGTTGTCAAACTGTCGGCCATTGTCAGTGATAAGGGTGTGCGGAATGCCGTATCGACAAATAATGGCTTTCCAGAAAAAGGTTTTGACCTTGGCCTCAGTGATTTTGGCAAGTGCTTCAGCTTCGACCCATTTAGTAAAATAATCAATGGCCACTAGTAGAAATTTGCGCTGTCCTGTCGCAGGGGGGAAAGGGCCGAGGATATCCATACCCCACTGAGCGAAGGGCCAGGGAGAAGAAAGAGAATTTAGCTGAGAAGACGGTTGCCGTTGAATGTTGGCGTACCGTTGGCATGAATCACATCTTTTTACTAATTCTGTTGCATCCTCTTGCATGGTGAGCCAGTAGTATCCTTGTCGGAGAGCCTTGCGTGCTAAAGATCGCCCTCCAGAATGATTCCCACAGATGCCTTCATGAATTTCCCTAAGGACATAATCTGCATCTACCGAACTAACACATTTGAGGAGGGGCTGAGAGAAGGATTTTTTATAAAGTTGGCCTTCTAGTAGCACAAATTTGGAAGCCCTCCGTTTAAGCAGCTTAGCTTCTTCACGATCAACTGGAAGAACGCCGTCTTTTAGATACCGGATATAAGATTCCATCCAGGCTTCTTTTTGGATAATGGGCAGAGCTTCTTCAGTAGCTTCGATGCTAGGTGTCTCCAGATACTCGATGTAGGTCTTACCCATAGCACTATCCATCGAGGTAGCTAGTCGGGCTAACATGTCGGCCCTAGCATTTTCACCTCTGGGTATATAACTAATAGCAAAGTGATCCAATAAGGGAATTAATGATCTAACTTTATTCAGATATTGAAACATGATAGGGTCACGAGCCTCATACTCTCCTGATACTTGGGCGGAAATGAGCTGTGAGTCGGTGAAGACTCGAAGACTTCTGATTCCCATTCCATGTGCTAGTTTGATTCCGGTCAGCAAAGCCTCATATTCAGCTTGATTATTGGTGGCTTCAAAGAGGAAACGAAGAGCATATTCTAGTACCGTGCCCTCCGGGCTAGCGAGAATGAGCCCAGCTCCGCTACCTTGTGAATTAGAGGCTCCATCAACATGGAGGACCCATGCTTCATGATCCGTCTTCTCATTATCTGACAGAATTCGGGGAAGTTCTTCTTGAGGCTGTTCAGACCAGGTGCATTCTACTAGAAAATCAGCCAAAACCTGAGATTTCAAAGATGCTCTAGGTTGAAATGATAAGTCGAATTCTGCTAACTTGATCGCCCATTTGGCTAACCGGCCAGAAGTGTCTGGTCGTGATAAAATAGCTCTGAGAGGTTGATCAGTGAGAACGACTATGGGATGGGCTTGGAAGTAGGGTCTGAGTCGGCGAGCAGAAACAAATAAAGCGAAGATGACCTTCTCCGTTTTGGAATACCTTTCTTCTGCACCGTGAAGCACCTTGCTGGTATAATATATAGGTCGTTGAACGGCGTGATCGCCGATACGCACCAGGACAGAACTAACGGCCTCCGAAGAAGCCGCAAGATATAGAAAGAGCTTTTCCCCTTGCTCCGGTTTGGATAACAGGGGAGGTGTGGACAAGAACTCCTTAAGCTCTTCAAAAGCTTGTTGACAGTCTTCTGTCCACTCGAAGCCATCTGCCTTACGCAAGACTTTAAAGAAAGGTAAACATCTCTCGGCTGATCTGGATAAGAATCGGCTTAACGCTGCTATCTTTCCAGTGAGTTGTTGTACTTCTTTCTTACACATAGGCCGTCTCATATTGAGGATGGCTTGAATTTTCTCTGGGTTTGCCTCAATCCCTCGCCGTGTGACTAAGAAACCCAAGAATTTTCCTGCAGTGACTCCAAATGCACATTTGCGTGGGTTGAGTTTTATTCTATGGAGCCGGAGGTTGTGGAAAGTTTCCCGCAAATCAGCGACATGGTCAGTGATGTGGGTGCTTTTTGTCAGCATATCATCTACATATACCTCCATGTTGCGGCCGAGCTGATCCTTGAAGACTTTGTTCATCAGCCTCTGATATGTAGCTCCTGCATTCTTCAACCCGAAGGGCATTACCTTGTAACAATAAATACCTTTCTCGGTGATGAAAGAAGTATGCTCTTCATCTGAGAGGTCTAATTTTATCTGATTGTACCCTGAGAAAGCATCCATGAACTAAGAAGTTCATAGCCAGCAGTTGAATCTACTAACTGGTCGATCCGGGGCAGCGGAAAACTGTCTTTAGGACAAGCTTTGTTCAGATCAGTGTAATCAATGCATATTCTCCATCCTCCGCTGGCTTTCCGGACCATAACTACATTGGCCAACCAATCGGGATATCGGGCTTCTCGGATATGACCGGCCATAAGCAATTTGTCCACCTCTTCGTCAATAGCCCTCTGCCGCTCAGGAGCAAAGCTTCGTTTCTTCTGGCGAACAGGACGGCAGTTCGGGTTAATATTGAGCTGATGAGTAATCACCTCTGGAGGGATCCCGATCATATCCGTTACCTTCCAAGCGAAGACATCTGCATTCATTGATAAGAAAGCTAGGAGCTGGTCCCGGACCTCAGGGGAGAGGAGTTCACCAATCTGCACGATCTTAGTGTGATCATCCCCCAGGGGATAAGATATTAGAAGTTCCGCTGGTTCTCCTCTCCGCTCAACTTCTCTGGGGTCAAACGACTCGGCGACTGGAGGAATGTTGGCCATTTGAGGACTAGGAGCTAGATGATAGCAAGGTCTGACCGAATTCACCTCTCCGTGCATTACACCGATTCCTTGCTTGGCGGGGAACTGCACCAATAAGCGTTTAGTAGATATGACTGCATCTAACATGTTCAAGCCCGGGCGGCCGAGAATGGCGTTGTAAGCCAGAGGGACCCGAACCACCAGAAAATCCAGCATGACCGTGCTTTGACACGGCGGCGATCCCGCTGTAGCTGGCAACGTAACCTCGCCCTCCACTCGGATGGAATCTCCGGTGAAGCCAACTAGAGGAGCGGCTACGGGCCGAAGAGAATCCAGAGAAAGATTCATCCGAAGAAATGCATCATAAGTAAGTACATTAGCGGAGCTCCCACTATCGATTAAGATTCTTTTTACAGGATGCCTAGCAATCGTCATTGAGACGACGACGCTATCATCTTTTACAATATTATTGCCCGCTATATCTCCCCCAGAAGGGATTACATCATCTAACCCCTCACCCCCTCTCAATCTCTTAGAAGATGAAACTTCTCCGCGAGAAATCATACCTACCATCCTCTCCGTTGGGGGATTATCGATGCTGGCCTGAACGGGAGGAGGCCCCATCAAAGCTGGTACAGGAGGAGCTTCTTTCTTCTGGATGTATTGCCCAAGGTATCCTTTCTGAATTAGCTCTTCAATGGCCTGCTTCAAGTTCCGACATTCTTCAGTGTCATGGCCATAATCCCTATGGAAACGGCAATAGCGGCTTCTATCGCGGGCAGTGCCCTTCTTCAATGGAGGCGGACGCCGTAAATAGGGCTCGTTTTCGATTTCCATAAGGATATGAGTTCGAGGTGCTAAGAGGGGTGTAAGATGGTCCTCCCTGGGAGCTTGATTCTTGCGGCGATCAGTTGGTCGGCGCAAAGGTTCTGGCTTCTTGGAAGGAGGTTCGTCCAACTCCGGTCGAGTAGATCTCTTGCTAGTTCTTCCTTGTGTACCTCTCCTGGATGAGTCAGCTTCGTCGGCGCGGATGTACTTCTGCGCTCGACTTAGGAGATCAGCATAAGAAGAAGGAGGTCTTTTGTCTAAAGAGTAAGTAAAACGAGAGGGTCGGAGCCCCCGTTTTAGAGCCAAAGTGGCTATAGCATCTTCAAGATGATAGACTTCTAGGGCCGCTACTTTGAAGCGGGTTATAAAATCTTTTAAAGATTCTCCCTCCTGCTGCTGCACGGAGAATAAACTGTCTGCTACTCGCGGAATTTTTCGACAAGCGTCGAAATGAGCCAGAAAAGATCTCTCCAATTGCCGGAAAGAGTCAATACTGCGTGAGGGCAGACGAGAATACCAGACCCGGGCCGCCTTTCGAAGGGTGGCCGGAAAGGCCACACATAAAAGAGCATCCGGCGCCCCCTGGACTTGCATGATGGCCTTATAGCTCTCCAAATGATCTAGGGGATCGGTGGTGCCATCATAAGGGTCCAGCTGAGGAAATCGGAACCTCCTTGGAATGGGTTCCTCCATAATCCGTCGAGTGAGAGGGGGGCGAGTATCATAGTCCGACCCCGGCTGATTATTGATTCTTTGACTGAGCTCCTCTAACCTGCGATCTTGCTCTTCCAGACGCTTTTGCATTCTGTCAGCTATACGTCCTCCTGTTGGTTCAGGAGAACTGGAAGGAGACTGGCGGCGCCACCGACGATGATCCGCATATGGCTCCTTCCCCCGTCGTCGCCCAGCAGGTGGGCTGCTAGGGGAACAGGAGACAGAACGTGAACCATCCTCAGAGCCTTCAGAGCATCGCCTTCCAAGAGAATAAGAGTGAAGAGGCTTTGCCGGAGGAGATCTTCTTCGAGCTGATTGTCGGCTAACAGGAGTAGCTGACCTAGGTAATAGAGGTGGCTCAGGCCGCAGGTGGGCTCCTCGAGAGTGATGCTCTTGCATCTGTCGAACTATCCCGACGAGAGTTTGAACTTGTTGGGTGAGGACCGATAATGGATCCTGAGGAATAGCCGGAACCGGTGACGGTGGGGAAAGAACCGGAGAGCTTGGTTTCGCCGGCTGAGAAGGGCTAAGGGCTGCGAAATCATGGTTAGGAGGCGAAAGATGCCCCCCAGACCAATCAACGGGGTCTTCTTCTAGAGATCTGGAACTCATGTTCGTGGAATCGTAGAACAGGTATGCCTCACCGCTCCGACGATGTCCCCCTACCTGGCGCGCCAATCTGTTGATGCCGGATCACCAGATTTTTTGTTTAGGGTTTTCAGGATCTCTTTTTTCGAAGGAAGAAGCCCCCCTTCCCCTTCTCCTTCCTCCCTTTTATCCTTTTTTCTTGTACGTGTTATTATTATTTTCTTTTGTTGTTTTAATTTTGGAGGTCCACGTGTAGGATAAGTGTTCATCTTGCATTACGTGGTCATTCAGTGATAATACTTAATAAGGATATTAAGAAACTTGCTCATGAAGACATCCTTTTTCATGATGATCTTGATTATCCCAAAGGAATGTCAGGGATAGTGGAGACGTCAGAGTGAGGGAAAAGGGATCTGGCTCTAAAATAGAGGTTCAATGTCTCCTTTTGGTGTTTGTCTTATGCGAACCATTTAAGGCGTGATGATGTTTAGCATTTCTCGATTTCTGTTCCGAATATGACGGCTTATCTCGTTTAATGGTTCTGACGTGGGGATTATTCTTAAACCGGGGGATCGCCTGAGGCTGGGGGCTGCCTAGACCGGAGGCCGCCTAGACTCTGGAGGCCACCCAAGACTGGGGGGCCTGCCCAAGACTGGGGGCCGCCCGGAGGGGGCCGTCCAGACTCTAGGGGCCGCCTAGGACCGGAGGCCGCCTAGACTCTGGAGGCCGCCCAAGACTGGGGGCCGCCCAGGACTGGGGCCGTCCGGACTCTAGGGGCCGCCTAGGACCGGAGGCCGCCTAGACTCTGGAGGCCGCCCAAGACTGGGGGCCGCCCAGGACTGGGGGCCGTCCAGACTCTAGGGGCCGCCTAGGACCGGAGGCCGCCTAGACTCTGGAGGCCGCCCAAGACTGGGGGCCGCCCAGGACTGGGGGCCGTCCGGACTCTAGGGGCCGCCTAGGACCGGAGGCCGCCTAGACTCTGGAGGCCGCCCAAGACTGGGGGCCGCCCAGGACTGGGGGCCGTCCAGACTCTAGGGGCCGCCTAGGACCGGAGGCCGCCTAGACTCTGGAGGCCGCCCAAGACTGGGGGCCGTCCAGACTCTAGGGGCCGCCTAGGACCGGAGGCCGCCTAGACTCTGAGGCCGCCCAAGACTGGGGGCCGCCCAGGACTGGGGGCCGTCCAGACTCTAGGGGCCGCCTAGGACCGGAGGCCGCCTAGACTCTGGAGGCCCCCCAAGACTGGGGGCCGCCCAGGATTGGGGGCCGTCTAAGCTGCCTTTTATTTATTTAGTTTAACTATTTTGCTCATTATCCATATCAATGCTATCAATTATATGCTTATGACATAGTCTTCATTTTATTGATCAATTAAGTGTGATGAAAATTTCATTTAAAAAATAAAATTAAAAATACTTATAAAAGTGAAGCCCCATTATTGAGCGTACGTGGAGTGAGAACTATCATTTCGCAGCAAGTTTTGTAGTGATTGTTGTCCATTTCTTACTTTATCTCTTAAAAGTACTAATCTATCGTTTCTATTTTAAATAAGATTTCTACTGTTTGGGTAGAAAAGTCAAAAAAAAAAAAAAATTGTGAATCTTCAAATTAGTTTACGACAAGTTATTAGTTAGTTATGCTAGAATTGCAGGCTTGCAGCATGTTTTTAAAAATTCTTTTTATGAAAATTTAGCTGAATTTGAGATAAACTGTTGTTATTTTGACATGAATGATCTATTTTAGGAGTATTAATTAGACTTGCAGTTACGATAATTTTTGAGATCTAAAATTGATAATTATGAACATTGAATTTTCTAATATTTTCAGCATAAAAAATTTAATTAAGAGATAATGTTATAACATAGTTTCTGTCCCAGGCTCCCAGCAGGTAGCTAGGAAGAAGTGTGCTGATTAGCTATATTATCCCTATTAATATCTAGAAAGGTTGGCTTTTAACTCTAGAACTTATAAGAAGTCAAATTTATGGTGCTGGATTGTAAACATCGCTTCTATATATATATATATATATATATATATTCTTGTCAGGTGACAATAATTTTTGGAAGCATTTCTCACAGAAAACTCATTTGACTTGTTGTATATATTAATTTATTAATAGGGACAAATATCATCCATGATCAACCAAAGAAAACAATTATGTTGAGCACTTAAATATAGTGAGAGGAAGGAATAGAATCCTCTTCGGTATATATATATATTATATATATATATATATATATATTTTGTACCATAAGGCTCTGTAAACATTTAGATGGTTGCCACGTACGTGCTCCATCTCGGATGGGGCTCTCTCCCATGTACAGCGCCCATCCAATCATGTTCGCTTACGGCTCTCTCTCATCTAAGTTCGTACATGTATGGCACTAATAACACCATCGTTTCCTAAGTTTAATCGCAGGTGCCCATCTTTGGATGGCCTTCATCCAACCATGCGGTACCGCAGACGATTCGTGCGCGTGGGAGTAATGAGGCGTGCTCATGATCCTCTCTCTCTTTCTCTCTTGGGGAGGGGAATTTTGGAGAGATTTTAATATTTCTGTGGCACCACCGTTACTGCTCGTGAACCAACATCCTTTCCTCAGTTCGATGTTGTGGAAACAAAGGGGAAAAGAAAAGGTTAAAATTTAGAGTTGAGGCTTATATATTATTTGATCAGTGGATCGGAGGACATGATACATGGCAATAGCATGAACGGTGTGGCTCGACGATGAACATCAAAGTCCACGTGGACGGAACCATATATACCGTTCCGTCAGTGCCATCCCGTTCTACTGCACATCTAAACTTTAGCCATGGTAGATAGCGCCGATATTTCCACCGCCCTTGTTTCCTGGACCTTCGTAGGTGGCGCCCTTGTTGTGGCCTCCCCAAGCGAACCTTCCGTAGGTTGCGCCGGTGTTCTTGCCGCCCGATGCGTTGTCTCGGTAGGCGGCGCCCGTGTTGTGGCCTCCCCAGGCGAACCTTCCGTAGGTGGCACCGGTGTTGTTGCCGCCCGATGCGTTGTCTTTGTAGGTGGCGCCCGTGTTGCGGCCTCCCCATGCGAACCATCGATAGCTGGCCCCGGTGCTGTTGCCTCCCTTCATGCGGCCTCCGTATCGTGCTCCGGTGTGGCCGCCGCCGTTGGCAAACCATTCATATTCGGCGCCAGTGCCGTGGGAGTTCGACTGCCAACAACAACAGCGAACAAGAACAAAGGGATCAAAAACAATTAATGGACAAAGAACAATTAATTAGAGACTGATCTATCTACACGAGAATGAGAGAATTATTGTGGTAGATAATCTAACCATCTTTTCTTAGCTAGCTTATGAGAAATTAATGGCTCTCTGGTTTGGGGACTGCCAGTAATGCTGTCACTCCCACTGGCTGCCCTAGTGCCCGGTCAATTTATACAGGCTTCGGCTCGTACCGAATCCCTGCCGGTTTGAGGAAGAATCGAACTAGCAGAAAGAGACAGAGATGTGGAGAGAGAGGCTAAACTATGCTCACTTGCTGTCTCTATCATTACATTGCTACGTATGTTAAACCTAAAAATTTATTCGTTGCCCACCATTAACTGCATATCTCTATCATTACATGGCAAGAATAAACAGTTGCTCTTTAGATGTTGACAGTAAACACTTTAATAACCCATTGCAATAGATGGTCCTAATTTTATTATGATCGTTTCTACTAATTAATAAGTGATAACGACCCCTTAAATATTAAAGGCGATGGAAGCAGCAGGTGGAATGAAAGGGATTTGAGTATCTCTTTAAATAGGGATTCCTTCCTAAGGCTTTCGATACAATGTTATCGAAAGAAAAACCAAAACAAACGGAGGCATTGGGTTCCTGATCAAGAGCACATCCCGAGGCTCATTGATTGAAAGCGCTCAATCAAGATATTCATAGAGAGGAGGAGGAAGATCAAGATCCACCGAGAGTGCGATGGCTCATTGATTGGAAGCGCTCAATCAAGATCCATGGAGAGGAGGAGGAAGATCAAGATCCACCGAGAGAGGAAGATCAGATCCATCGAGAGAGGAAGATCAAGATCCATAGAGAAGAGGAAGATCAAGATCCATTGAGAGGAGGAAGATCAAGATCCATCGAGAGGAAGATCAAAATCCTTACCCTCATCGGGAAGAAAATTAATAATAATGGCTGGAGGTATTTATCGATCTTAACTTGCTTAATTATCGAGATAAATATATTGATACCGTATTTTCACATATCTGATAGGATCAATATATTTAAATTTAAGTCTAACATTTGGTATTAGAGCATTTAAACCTCTGCCTTATTTTGTGAGTATTTCCATCAAGGTTCCTCTTTTCAAGCAATTTATGCCGCATGTTTTCCGTTTTTTTTTTTTTCGGATCTCAAGTTTCGATTTTTTGCTCTGTTCTGATTTTTGTTCACGGAATCGAGCAGAAACCATCAAACTGATCTCAGATTTTGATTTTTGCGGAAATAGAAAGTGGCCTTTTCCTCTTCTATTAAAGATGTTCGCGTTAAAGAAAAGAATTTCGTGCGTTTTCAGTTTTTTCGTCTTGTTGGCATTAATTCTGGCATTAAAGAAAGGAAACACAGTGGAAACATGGCTTCCATAACCACATGCGGAGAAAACGTGGCCTGTTTCGGTTTTCGATTTTGGGTCTTTCCGTTTTCTCATGGGATTTAAAATCTGATTGGTCAAATTTTAAATACATTTATTATCTGTTTAATATTTTATTAAATCATGTGACATGATTTATTTTTCATTTGTTTCTTAAGTTTAAATTTTTGTATTAAAATATGCCTCCTGAGTCTATATGCCTACGGTGTTTTGCATAGACTAGCCCAAAGGAATAATGAGCTACGGCCGGACGTGTTTTAATTAACAAAATTTTCTTAAGATGACAATTTAAAATTCATTAAATAGATAATTGAAATGTTGTCTCTGTTTTGCATACTAGACTTATTATATGCATGAATTGGTGGTAATGTGAAAATCACAGTGCAAATCCTTTCAAGGTCTGATTGGTCAATTGGTGTCTAGAAAAGTAAAGAGATTGTGGTTACCTAATTGGTTCCGTTGACTAACCTAAGGAAAGCAACGAGGGGACCCCACTTCTCTTTCACTGGCCTGGCCAATTTGATTAACTCAGATCTTGATTTGGAAATATTACGTTGATTAAGATCACACCTAATAATCATGCTAAATTGGTTAATCTATATGCATGTAATGGAATTCAAATGTCATGTGATCAATATAATTTTGATTAATTAAGGAGTAGCCACAGCATCTTTGATTAATCAAAATTATATATTGAGTTGCAAAGGTCACATAAGGTTAGATGACATTAATTATGACTAATTATATTAATGTAATCAATCTTATCCCACATAAATTTTTATTGCACTAATATAATTAATTAGGATGCGATAACAAATTATTTTCTTAATTACCTATAGGAATTAAGAAAGGAATATAATTTGTTAGTCACATCATTAAGTTAATGAGTCTATTTGAGTATAATAACTTAGCCCACAGGTAGTTATTATATGTTATTGATTTATGTTATTGCATGTTTACATTGGTAAAACATGACATCAAGTTATATGCCTCAAATTCAATTACATGAACATGATTTTTATTTTTATGCAGCTATTTTGCCTGTTAATATTTCTGATATGAAATGTGACGTTTCCGATTTAAGTGGTGATAATTATAAATTATGGAAGGAGAGAATTCTTCTTCAATTAGGGTGCATGGATATTGACTATGCTATTAGAAAGGATGAACCACATTCAATTACATCTACTAGCACTCAGGCTGAGATTGCTGCGTATGAACGATGAGAGCGGTCCAATCGCCTCAGTATGATGTTCATACGTACTAAGATTTCTGCTAGTATATGTGGTTCAATTCCTGAGTGCAAAAATGTCAAGGAACTTCTGAAGGCTATTGATGCACAATTTGAGTCTTCAGATAAGGCACTGGCTAGCACCCTAATGACAAAATTGTCATCAATGAAGCTCACTACTGTTGGAGGTATGTGTGAGCACATCATGAAAATGAGGGACATTGCGGCTCAGTTGAAATCCCTAGAGGTTGAGATGTCAAAATCTTTCTTGGTGCACTTTATTTTAAGCTCACTCCCACAACAGTATAGTCCATTCAAAATATCTTACAATACATATAAGGACAAATGGTCAATTAATGAACTTCTGACCATGTGTGTTCAAGAGGAAGGGAGGCTGATTTTAGAAATGGAAGAAAGTGCACATTTAGTCACTCAAAGAAAGACTAAAGCTCCCAAAGCCAAACGCAAAGGAAAGGGTAAAGTATCCATCCATATAGAAGACAAGAAGGAGTCCAAATGCTTCTTTTGCAAGAAGAAAGGATATATAAAGAAAGATTGTCTCAAATTCAAAGCTTGGCTTGACAAGAAAGGTACTCTAACCTCATTCGTATGTCATGAATCCAATTTGGTTATATGTCATAACACATTGTGATTGATTCTGGTTCTACAATCCATGTTTCAAATACCTTGTAGGGTTTTCTAAATCAAAGGAAACCATTGGAAGTGAACAAAGCATCTATTCAGGAAACAAGATGAGTTCACATGTGGAAGCAATTGGGACGTGCAGACTTATTTTACACTCTGGTTTGTTTTGGATTTGGAAAAGACATTTTATATTCCAAGTTTCTCTAGAAATTGATTTCAGTGTCAAGGCTTGTACCAGCAGGATACTCTTTAATTTTAATAAAAGCTCTATTGATTTATTTTATAAATCTAAGCTTATTAGGAATGGTACATTGTCAAACAATCTTTTCCAAATTAATTTAAAAAATAATACCACTTATAATGTGATGCACGCCCAAACTGGTATAAAAAAATGTGTTATGAATAAGAATTCCTCTATTTTATGGCATCGAAGATTAGGTCATATCTCCATTGAGAGAATTAAAAGATTAGTAAAAGATGGAGCACTTGATACTCTTGATTTTACTGATTTTGGCACTTGTGTGGACTGCATAAAGGGAAAGCAAACCAATAAGTCCAAGAAAGATGCCAAGAGAAGTTCAAAAATACTGAGATCATACATACGGATATCTGTAGCCCAGATATGGACTCGTATGGTCAGACATACTTCATCTCATTTATTGATGACTATTCACGATATATGTATCTCTACCTACTTCATAATAAGAACGAAGCATTAGATGCCTTTAAGGTATTTAAGGCATAAGTAAAGAAACAATGCGGCAAGCAAATTAAAATCGTGAGGTCAGATAGAGGTGGAGAATATTATGGTAGATACACTGAGAATGGACAAGCACCTGGTCCGTTTGCTCGATTTCTTAAGAAAATGGAATTGTTGCATAATACACCATGCCAGGGTCTCCTGACCAAAACGGTGTAGCTGAAAGGAGAAACCGGACATTATTGGACATAGTAAGGAGCATGATTGTCAACTCCAACCTACCTAAATCTTTGTGGACTGAAGCTCTTAAAACTGCTGCGTATATATTGAATCGGGTTCCAACCAAAGCTGTTTCCAAAACGCCATTTGAGTTATTTAAAGGTTGGAAACCAAGTTTGCAACATATACGTGTTTGGGGATGCCCATCTGAAGTAAGAGTTTATAATCCACAAGAAAAGAAACTAGACCCAAGGACTATTAGTGGATATTTTGTTGGATATGCTGAGAAGTCCAAGGGTTATAGATTTTATTGTCCATCTCACAGCACTAGGATTGTGGAATCAAGAAATACAAAATTTCTTGAGAATGACTTGATTAGTGGGAGTGATCAATCTCAGTATTTGGCTTCTTTGAGAAAGATCATTCAGTTATTCCAGCTTCCACTTCAAGTGAGGGATTGGTTGTTATTTATAGCACTCCTAAACTTAATTAAGTGCTCAACAACCAGTCATTGAAATTTCACAAGCTGATGGTAATCTAGAAGATCATGTTGTTCATCAACAATTAGTTGTGCAAGATACTCCTCAAGAGGTCATTGATACAACATTAAGAAGATTAACTAGAATAAAGAAATCAGCAATTCCTAGTGATTATATTGTGTATCTACATGAATCTGACTATAACATTGGAGCCAAAAATGATCTTGAAACATTTTTACAAGCCATGAGTTCTAAGGAATCAAACTTGTGATACAATGCCATGAAGGATGAGATGGAATCTATGGCATCTGATCGAGTCTGGGATCTTGTTGAGTTGCCTGATGGTGTAAAAGCCATTGGATGTAGATGGGTCTTTAAAATAAAGAAAGACTCACAAGGCAATATTGAGAGATATAAAACAAGACTCGTTGCCAAAGGATTCACTCAGAGGAAGGAATCGACTACACGGAGATATTTTCTCCTGTATCCAAGAAAGATTCTCTCCGAATAATAATGGCATTGGTAGCTCATTTTGATTTTGAGTTACATCAAATGGATGTGAAGACCGCATTCCTTAATGGAGATCTAGAGGAAGAGGTTTACATGAAATAGCCTAAAGGATTTTCCTCTGGTGATGGTGAGCATTTGGTTTGCAAGCTTAAAAAATCCATATATGGATTAAAACAAGCCTCACGTCAGTGGTATTTAAAATTTCATGATGTGATCTCTTCCTTTGGTTTTGAAGAGAACATCATGGATCAATGTATATACCAGAAGGTTAGTGGGAGCAAAATTTGTTTCTTGGTCCTATATCTGGATGATATTCTACTTGCAACCAATGATAAAGGGTTGTTATATGAGGTGAAACAATTTCTTTCCAAAAATTTTGATATGAAAGATATGAGTGAGGCATCTTATGTCATTGGCATTAAGATCCATAGAGAAAGATCTCGAGGCATTTTAGGATTGTCTCAAGAAACTTATATCAATAAAGTCTTGGAGAGATTTCAGATGAAAAATTGTTCACCAAGTGTTGCACCTATAGTGAAGGGTGACAAGTTCGCTTTGAACCAGTGCCCTAAAAATGAACTTGAATGGGAACAAATGCACAACATTCCATATGCTTCAGCTATCGGAAGCCTAATGTATGCTCTGGTTTGCACAAGACCTGACATTGCATTCGCAGTAGGAATGTTGGGAAGATATCAGAGTAATCCAGGTTTAGACCACTGGAGAGCTGCTAAAAAGGTCATGAGGTATCTTCAAGGGACCAAGGATTGCATGCTCATGTATAGACAAACTGATCATTTGGAGATAAAGGGCTACTCAGATTCGGACTTTGCTGGCTGCGTTGATTCTTGAAAATCAACATCAGGATTTATATTTATGTTAGCTGGTGGAGCCATATCATGGAGGAGTGCAAAGCAGACTTTGACTGCTACCTTACTATGGAAGCGGAGTTCGTTGCTTGTTTTGAGGCTACATCGCAAGGTGTATGGTTGAAGAGTTTCATCTCAAGGCTTAGAATTGTTGACTCTATTGCTAGGCCAATTAAAATGTACTGTGACAATTCAGCTACTGTATTTTTGGCGAAAAACTATAAGAGTGGTAGTGAAGTAAACATATCGACATTAAGTATTTAGCCATAAGAGAATGTGTAGAGAAAATAAAGTGGTCATAGAACACGTTAGCACTGAATTGATGATAGCTGATCCTTTGTTTAAAGGCATGCAATTAAGAATTTTAAGGATCATGTGATAAGAATGGGAGTTGGTTCCATGATATAATTGTATGGATAACAATTTGTACAAAGAAACTCTTTTTCAATTATTTGTTTATTTCTCATTCAGGTGTACACGTTATTTGACTTTTGAGAAATGACAAACTTTTCTTTTGGACTCTGAATAAACATATGGTTTATTCATTATGTTATCACATTTGGAATAGTGGTAAAGAAATTGAATGCATTGTAATACATAAAGATAATACTCAATTATAGAGGACCTATCGCTATGATTCATGTATTTAGTTTCTTGTTCAGTATTGATAAAATATACGGACCAAGTGGAGAATGTAATAATCCATCGCAATAGATGGTCCTAATTTTATTATGATCATTTTTACTAATTAATAAGTGATAACAACCCCTTAAATGTTAAATGCCTGCTTGATGGGAGCAGGTGGTGGAATGGAAGGGATTTGAGTATCTTTTAAATAGGGATCCCTTCTAAGGCTTTCGATACAATGTTATCGAAAGAAAAACCAAAACAAGCGGAGGCATTGGGTCCTGATCAAGAGCACATCCTGAGGGCATATACCATCAGAGTGCGATGGCTTATTGATTGGAAGCGCTCAATCAAGATCCATAGAGAGGAGGAGGAAGATCAAGATCCACTGAGATAGAAGATCAGATCCATCGAGAGAGGAAGATCAAGATCCATAGAGATGAGGAAGATCAAGATCCATCGAGAGGAGGAAGATCAAGATCATCGAGAGGAAGATCAAATCCTTACCCTTATCGGGAAGAAAATTAATAATAATGGCTGGAGGTATTTATCGATCTTAACTTGCTTAATTATCGTGATAAATATATTGATACCGTATTTTCGCATATCTGATAGGATCAATATATTTAAATTTAAGTCTAACAAACACTTATGTCAGATAATCATTCAGGATAAATATTAACTGTATCGGATAAACAGTTAGCCTGGACTCGTAATGATGTTGTAATAACAAAAAGAAATTAATGAATTAGGGATATGACATGCTGCATGCCTAAAGGAATAAGGTATGTAGAGTTGGATGTACAAGGCATGCGTACCTAGTAGTTTTTATTCATTTGTTACCATAGGCTAAGTATTTATCGGTTCAAATTGACTGTTTATTATGATTATATTATTATTTATTTTGTAAGATAAATTAGTACTTATCATTGTAAGATAAATTTATCATTGTTTGTCCTTCAAAAGAATTAGTACTTATTTTTATTATATTTGTATTTATTTCATGGAATTTTTTTTTTTAAAAAGCAATGGCAGGTTGTGTTTTTTGGTTTTGAGTTTTATGTAGATAGCAACCGGATCTGTATTTAGGGACATGCAAATGTATAGTCTGCGTTTGTGTGTACATATATAGACACATTTTAAGATCCCGTTTTAAATATGATCGAATGATGCCCACACACGTTGTGATGTGCCTTCATTTTGTTTCTTTAGTTATGCAGCATGTTTAGCCTATCCACATTTTAAATAATTTTCAAAGTATGTCTGTTTACGCCCTATACTTTGAATGTGCCTGCAGAGGTGCCATTACATCTGCATGAGATCGAATCTGCAGTACCAGAAGAGTAGACATGTCACAAAAGGCTGCCGACTGAATGTCCTTGAAATCAATTATTCCTAAATATTACAGGCAATGCAAATCACATTTTATTAGTTTAGAAGGTGGTTAACATTATTCCTCTATTTGTAGAATTAAGGGAATGTTTCCCTCTTCTTTTCCAACCTTCCTCAAGACTTGAACTTATTTGAAAATTATAATCCTAAGATTTCAAATATTTGAAAAGATTTATGTCCTTCAGGCTGATGGCCCATATTAGCCAGTAGCTTTTCATAGTTACACTTCTTCCTAATGTCCACCGCATGTTTCTTAATAATTGGGTTGTCATTTTAACACAATACTGATAGACTAAAATTAAATATATTGATCCCTATCAGATATGCAAAAATATGGGACCAATATATTTATCATGAATAATAAAGTAAATCAAGATCGATAATACTTTCAGCATTGCTCCACAGTCCAGATGAGGGTAAGGCTCTTCCACATCTTACGGTCTCTCTTAGCGATGGTGTAAACTTTTCAATGAGATCAAGCGCAGGGACTTTCCCATTTTTATAATTCTTTATGCCTTATATGTCCATCACATAGGGTGTTTTAAATGGATATGGTTGAGGGATTCTTATCTTAATCGTGAATTCAAATTCAAAATTTGAATTCATGTAATCCCTCGATATCAGAATATAGGACCACCTTAATCCACCTTAATCGTATCTAACCGATACGCTTAATGGAGAAAAACCAACATTCTTCCACTTGGTCCGTATATTCTATTACTATAGTAAGGAACAAAATACATGAATCATGGCAATAGGTCCTCTTAAAATCGAGTATTATTTACCATGTATCACAATGTATTATATTTTCCAAACATAAACCCATATAACTTAATGAATAAACCCCATGTTTATTCTAGGTCCAACTTAATGATGCTCATCACAAATAAATGTGTACACTAAATAACTGAATGTGAAAAAACATCACAACCATAAAAGAGTTTCATTCATTATAAAATTCATCTATACAATGAATTAAATAAAATGACCAAGACCCATACGGTCTACATGATCCCTAAACTTCTGTAGTGGCATGCCTTTAGTCAAGGGATCAGCTATCATCAACTCAGTGCTCACGTGCTCAATAACCACTGTCTTTTCTTTAACACGTTCTCTTATGGCTAAATATTTGATGTCGATGTGCTTGCTTCGACTACCACTCTTATTGTTTTTAGCCATAAATATTGTAGCTGAATTGTCAAATAAATCTTCAATGGCTTAGATATAGAATCCACAATTCTAAGCCCAAAATGAAACTCTTCAACCATACACCATGCGAAGTAGCCTCAAAAATGATACGAACTCGGCTTCCATGGTGGAAGTAGCAGTCAAAGTCTGCTTGGCGCTCCTCCAAGATACAGCTCCACCACAAACATAAATATGTATCCAGATGTTGACTTCCGAGAATCAACACAGCCAATAAAGTCGGCATCAGAGTAGCCAATTACTTTCAAATTTTCAGTCCGTCTGAACATAAGCATGTAGTCCTTGGTATCCTGAAGATACCTCATCACCTTCTTAGCAGCTCTCCAGTGGTCTAAACCTGGATTACTATGATGTCTCCCCAACATCCCAACTGCAAATGCTATGTCAGGCCTTGTACAAACCTGAGCAAACATCAAGCTACCAACAGCTGAGGCATATGGAGTATTTTTCATTTTCTCCCTCTCAAAGTCATTCCTTGGGCACTAATTCAAATTGAATCTGTCACCCTTGACTATGGGAGCTATACTCGATGAACAATTTTTATCCGAAATCTCTCTAAAATTTTTTGATATAGGTTTCTTGAGATAGACCTAAAACACCTCGAAGTCTGTCTCTCTGAATTTTAATGCCAATGACATAAGAGGCATCACCCATATCTTTCATGTCAAAATTCTCAGAGAGAAAGTGTTTCACCTCATGTAACATACCTTTATCATTGGTTGCAAGTAAAATATCGTCTACATATAGGATTAGAAAATAAATTTTGCTCCCACTGACCTTCTGGTATATACATTGATCCATGATGTTCTCTACAAATCCAAATGAAGAAATCACATCATGGAATTTTAAGTACCATTGTCGAGAGGCTTGTTTCAATCCATATATAGATCTCTTAAGCTTGCATACTAATTGCTCATTATCACTAGAGAAAAAACCTTCAGGTTGTTTCATATAAACCTCTTCCTCTAGATCTCTATTGAGAAATGCAGTTTTCACATCCATTTGTTGCAACTCTAAATCAAAATGTGCAACAAGTATCATGATAATGCGGAAAGAATCTTTCTTAGATACAGGAGAAAATGTCTCCTTGTAATCAATTCCCTTCCTTTGAGTGAATCCCTTAGCAACGAGTCTTGCCTTATATCGCTCAATGTTGCCTAACGAGTCTTTCTTGGTCTTAAAGACCCATTTACAGCCAACACTTTTGCTCCATCATGCAACTCAACAAGATCCCAGACTCCATTAACTGCCATAGAATTCATCTCATCTTTCATAGCATCATACCATAAATTGGATTCCTTACAATTCATGCCTTGTGAAAATGTTTCAGGATTATTTTCAGCTCCAATGTTATAGTCTGACTCTGAAGATACACAATATAGTCACTAGAAATTGCTGATTTTTTTCTCTTGTAGATCTTCTTAATGTTGTAACAACCTCCTCTGGAGGAGTTGATTGTTCAACTATCTCTGGTAACTCATGAGAGACTGGATCTACTAGTTTATTATCAACAAATTATGGAATTTCAACGATTGGTTGTATAATGCCCGTTTGATCTTGAGGGGCACTATGAACGATAATCAGTATGTCACTTAAAGTGAAGGTTGAGCATCAGAATGTTCCTTTTAGGAATCATGCTCTGCAATTGATCACTCCCACTGATCAAGTCATTCTCAAGAAATTTGGCATTCCTTGATTCCACAATCCTAGTTATGTGAGATGGACAGTAAAATCTATATCCCTTGGACCTCTCGACATATCCAACAAAATACCCACTAATGGTCCTAGGGTCCAGCTTTTTCTCTTATGGATTGTATACTCTCACTTCACATGAGCATCCCCATACGCGTACATGTCGCAAACTTGGTTTCCAACCTTTAAATAACTCAAATGGTGTTTTAGAAACAGCTTTGGTTGGAATTCGATTTAATATGTACACGGCCGTTTTGAGAGTTTCTGTCCACAAGGACTTAGGTAGCTTGGAGCTACTAATCATGCTCCTCACCATGTCCATCAATGTTCGGTTCCTTCTTTCTGCTACACCATTCTGATCAGGTGAGCTAGGTAAACTGTATTGGGCAACAATCCCATGTTCTTGAAGGAACTTCGCAAATGGACCAGCATTTGTCCATCCTCTGTGTATCTTCCATAATACTCACCTCCTCTATCAGATCTCACAATTTTGATTTGTTTTTCACATTGTGTCTCTACTTTTGTCTTAAATACCTTAAAGGAATATAATGCTTCGTTCTTATTATGAAGCAAGTAGAGATACATAAATCGTGAGTAGTCATCAATGAAGCAGATAAAGTATTTCGGACCATGAAAATCCATATCCGGACAACAAATGTCCGTGTGTATGATCTCTAATAGGTCTGAACTCCTCTTGGCACCTTTCTTTGACTTATTGGTCTGCTTGCCCTTAATGCAGTCCACACAAGTATCAAAGTCAGTGAAGTCCAAAGTATTGAGTACTCCTTCATTCACTAACCTCTTGATTCTATCTATGGAGATATGTCCCAATCTCCGATGCCACAACATAGAAGAGTTATCATTTACAACACATCTTTTTATGCCAGCCCTAATATGCATCACATCATGAGTGGTATTATTTTGCAAATTAATATAGAAAAGACCATCAGGCAAAGTACCATTCCCAACAAGTTCAGATTTATAATATAAACTGGAAGAAGTATCTGAAAAGTTGAAGGAATAACCCAAAGGTACAAGTCTTAAAACTGAAATTAAATTCCTAGAAAAACTAGGTACATAAAAAGTCCTTTCCAAATTTAAAATAAAACCACTACTAAGAACTAAAGTGCATGTCCCTATAGCTTCCACATGTGAGCGCATCTTATTTTCTGAAGAGATATACTGCTCACTTCCCACTGGCTTCCTTAAGTTTTGCATACCCTGCAAAGTATTGCAAATGTGGATCGTAGAACCATAATCAATCCACCATGTGTTATAAATAACATCAGCCATATTAGATTCATAACTGACAAGAGCTTTGACTGAAGTACTGAATTGCTCATCAATGGCCTTTAGTAGCTTCCTGACATTCTCATGCTTATCGACCACGTATACCAACATAGATTTTTGTCTTTATGATGAACATTACACTCAAGCGATTAGATTGCTCCCAACGTTCATAAATCGCAATCTCATTAGGATTGCTGGTCTGAGTTACTAAAGGCGGTTCATCCTTCTTATAGCATAATCAATGTCCATCCAGCCCAAATGAAGGAGAATTCTCTCATTCCAAACCTTATAGTTATCACCCCTCAATTCAGGTATGTCACATTTTATATCAGAGAAATTTACAGGTAACTGCAAAATTTAAACATACATGCTTATTATCAAAATTGAGGCTAATAAAATGCTTTACCAATGTAAATCATGCATTTAGAAACCAGTGAATCTACTGAAATAAAACTTGTGCGGGCTAAAGCTCTAATTCAATTAGATTCACTTAAGTCTGTATGATAAAACTATCAAATTATGTTCCTTCTTTCTAATTCCTATGGGTAGATTAGAAAAATATAATTTGATATTTTATCTTAATTAATTATATAAATAAAACAGTGAATCTGCTGACATAAAACTTACCTGTGGGCTAAAGCTTTAATTCAATTAGATTCGCTTAAGTCTGTATGATAAAACTATCAAATTATGTTCCTTCTTTCTAATTCCTATGGGTAGATTAGAAAAATATAATTTAATATTTATTAATTAATTATATAAATATAAAATAGTGAATCTACTGACATAAAACTTGCCTATGGGCTAAAGCTTTAATTCAATTAGATTCACATAAGTCTGTATGATAAAACTATCAAATTATGTTCCTTCTTTCTAATTCCTATGGATAGATTAGAAAAATATAATTTGATATTTTATCCTAATTAATTATATAAATATAAAACAAAAATTCATATGGGATAAATTTTATTATATCTATATAATTAATTACAATTAATGTCTATTATTTATGTGATTTATTAACTTTATTATACAATTTTATAATTAAGGATGTCGTGGCTACTCCTCAATTATTCAATTGTATTTATTACTTAGACATTATTTAAATTTTATGCTCAATTATGTCACTTAATATGCATACATAATTCACAAAATTTATACACACAAATTCTAATATATATAATTGAACATAAATAGGTCAGGCCAATGGCCCAACCACTTAATGAACGAGCCAGTAGCCCATCATCCTCACCCAATTCCAATAGTTTAATTTAACTAAAAAATCTCTCAATCATCTCAAAAAAATTTTGGATCAGATATGATGTAGCACAAATGCTGCAATCCAGCATGCTGCAGTCCAGGCTAGGCGCACGACCCAGCCTGGCAGCTGGCTCAGGCTAGGCGCATGGCCCAGCCTGGCTACTGGCCCAAACCACTGGGCCAGCCAGGCACTGGGCCAGCGTTGGCTGGGCCCAGGCGCCTGGCCAGTGCCTGGCCCAGGCCGTTGGCCCAGCCAGTAGCTGGGTCCAGGCGCTACCAGCGCTGGCAAGCAGCCAGCGCTTCAGCCAGCGCCTGGGTGCTGGCCTGTTTTTTTTAATTATAATTCTAAATGCCATTTTTTTTGTTCTGTATGATGAGCACGTCTTCCGTAGAAGACTTTTTTTCATCCGTCCTCATTCCGTGCACATATCCGAAGTAAGGAAACCCATGCTTCCTCCTCTCATGGTGATTTGATCGCGAGACATTTGGATTTTTCTTTTATTTAAACTATATCCAAAAAAAGGATGAGTGAATAGATAGATGCATGCTTCATGGCATAAATCTTACAGATGCATCTCTTAAATAAAATTAAATTAAATAAACTAAATATTAAGAGTTTATCAGATCTAATGCCCTTTCAGATGATTCTTGATGACCTATTAACTCTCCGGTATGGAGGTAGTTGGGTCAAATGCACCAAGGTATTACAGCCTTCCTTATTGGTATGTCCCTAATATCCCTACCGTACATTTGTTGGGTCAAATAGTTCAAGGTACTACTAGTAGCCTCTCCTTTGGACTATTCCTAGAGGAGAGAAATAGAGATCAAGAACACCTTGCCCCTTTTTATCAAATAAATGATATAACGATTGTTTCACATGGATTTTATCCAAATATTAATGAAACAATCTCAATAATCAAAGCAGAGGTATTTTAAATGCTTGATACCAAATGATAGACTAAAATTAAATATATTGATCCCTATCAGATATGCGAAATATGGGACCAATATATTTATCATGAATAATAAAGTAAATCAAGATCGATAAATATCTCCAGCCATTGCTCCATGGTCCAGATGAGGGTAAGGCTCTTCCATACCTTACGGTCGCGATGGTGTAAACTTTCTTGATGAAACCAGGCTTTATAATTTTTTATACCTTATCTGTCCATCACAGAGGGTGCTTTAAACGGATATGGTTGAGGGATTCTTATCTTAATCATGAATTCAAATTCAAAATTTGAATTCTCCCTCGATATCAGAATATAGGACCACCTTAATCACTACAACAAAATTTAGAAATAGCAACCCTTTCTTGGCGATGCGGAGGTGAAGCGTTGGGGTTTCACGCAAATGCTTTAAAATTCGGCGTAATCCCTTGCCCTAGCCCTCCTTCTCTTCTTCTTCTTTGCAGAGATCTCCGAGGATAACGCGCTCTTTGATCTCTCTCGATGGCGCTAAGATTAAGGAGCAAGGCCAGCTCTAGCTGCTGGACAGAGAAGAAGCAGAGGAAGACGATTGCTTCGAATCCATCGACAAACGTAAGAAGAGATCGATCTCAGTTCATTTTGATCTTGATCTTCCTGGATCTACTGCCATTTATATTAATTATTGCCATTTGGACTCGATTTTCTTGGACATTTAGCTAGATTTTGATTGCCAACCATTTGATCCTATCTCCCTTTTTCCTGGATTTCGTACCAATTTTGCCGAATTCTGCTTTGTTTTTCTTAACATTTCGGTTCTAATACGCGATTGCTGCAATCTCTGCAGTGATCTCCCTGGGGATTAATGCCGGAGACATCAAGAAGCTCCAGACGCGGGCATCTACACCTGCAACGGCCTCATGATGCACAACAAGAAGGTTCTTCTCTTCCTCCGATCCACGGCTTCCGATCCGAAGACATCCTTCGAATTTTTCTACAGTTTTGATGCTAATTTCCTCCGATCGTAGACCTTGACGGGGATCAAAGGATTGTCCAAACCAAAGTCGATAAGATCTGCGAGGCCACGGAGAAGCTCGTGGTTACGATTTCATTCCTCCCTTCAAAACCCTCCTCCATTCTAACTTGCACCGGACTGTGATTCCTTTGACGTGGATCGTTGAAGATGCCGACGCTTTTTTAAGCGTCGGCAAATTACTTTGCTGATCTTTAAAAAGCGTCGGCACAATTATTTTTATCGATGCTTTCCAAAAGCGTCGACAATTTTCTTCTCCACCCTCTTTCTAGCAACGCTTTAAAAAGCGTCGAAAGGTCATTTGCCGACGCTAAAAAAGCATCAAAAATAACTTTAAAAACATCGCCACCCCTTAAATTTGCTGTAGTGAATCCATCTTAATCGTATCTAACCGATACGCTTAATGAAGAAAAACTAACAAATATTGTTCCAGACGCCCAGATCAAAACCCAAACGTCATGATAATCTTTTCTTTATAAGACCATTCTCTTTTTCATTTTTCATTTTCGGTATCCCATCTTCTCGTGCCTTCTACTCTATTTGATTTCCCAAATCTGCTTCTTTCCTTCAGTTTTTCTCCATTGTTTGCTTCTCCTTCTTCATACTTTTGGGTTCCTTGCGCCAGCTCGTTCTCTCTTCGTTGTCTTTTTCCCTTATTATGTCAATCTCCCCCAACATGGCCATGGATAAGGACAAGAGCGTCTCCACTTCTAGGGAAGGCAAAAACAATCCTATTGTGCCTTCAGAGTCCACTGGGACTCAACACTATGAATTTACCTTCAAATCTTTACAATGATGCTGCTACTAGAGTTAACATATAGATTCTGTCTGTAAGTCTGAAGTTCTTGACTGAAAATTCTCTATCTTTAATTTTGGGTGCTTTCATTATTTCTACTCCCTCTATTGGAAAAACCATTAGGTGGTCTTGAAATATTGCTATTGCATGAAAATCTAGAATTAGGCTTCCGAACTAAGATGACAAGGTTTGGCCTAGTTATGATTCCAAGTTTATTGAATGGATGGATAGGTTAGATAAGAACTTTCATCGAGTATGAAAATAGAGGCATTTTGACTTTTCTTGGACTTAGTAAGGATCCAATCGTGGTACACTACAAGAAAATTGACTTTTACCTATAATTTTGCACCTACAAATTTAAAATTGTAGGCAAAAAGATATCTTTTCCTATGATTTTTAGGCAAAGATTTCATAGTAAAACAATTTATAATATAAAAAAATATTTTTTTATTTATTTATTTTAAAAATACTTTTCCTATGATAAAACCCAAAATTATAGGAAAAGGAAAAAACTTTTGCCTATGATTTTAATAAAAATCATAGAGATTAGATCAACAAATTTTTGGAGGCAAAATAACCCGCCAATATTTTTCTGAAAATATTTTTTCTGAAAATGTTTTTTCCTATGATTTTTATGAAATCGTAGGAAAAGGCTCTGAACCTTTCCCTAGGAAAGACTTCTTTTTTATCAACAAATTTTTGAAGTCAAAATCATCTGCTAATATTTTTTCTAAAAAAGTGTTTCCCTACGATTTTAACAAAAATCGTAGGGATAGGCTCTGGACCTTTCCCTACGATTTTTTTGAAATCATAGGGAAAGACTTTTTCTTGATTAATAAATTTTCGGAGGCAATATCACCCACCAATATTTTTCTAAAAAAGTCTCTCCCTATGATTTGAAAATCATAGGGAAAAGCTCTGGAGCCTTTCTATAATAATTTTTTTATTCTAAACTTTTCCTTATGTTTTTTTACAAAAATCGTAAGAAAAGGATGTAGACCTTTACCTACGATCTTCATAAAAATTATAGAAAAAAGGCTGTAGACCTTTTCCTAAAATAATTTATTCTAAACCTTTCCCTACGATTTTTACAAAAATTATAGGGCCTTTTTCTTTAATTTTTTTTTCATTCTAAACTTTTCCCTACGATTTTCCTTTAGAGCCTTAAAAACCCTTTCCGTAAAAATCGTAAGGAAAAGTTGTAAACCTTTTCCTAGAATAATTTTTATTCTAAACATTTTCCTACGATGTTCACAAAAACCGTAGGGAAAGTATATAGACATTTACCTACAATCTTTGTAAAAATCATAGAGAAAGGCTGGAGACCTTTCCCTTGAATAATTTTTATTCTAAACCTTTTCGTATGATTTTCATGAAAATCATATAGAAATGCTAGCCTTTCCTTGCAATTTTCATGAAATTCGTAGGGAAAGACTCTAGACCATTCCCTTTAATTTTTTTTTTTTTTTCATTCTAAACTTTTCCCTATGATTTTCCTAAAAATTATAGGGAAAACCTTTCCCTACAGTTTTCAACAAAATCATAGGGAACCTTTCCCTGGAATAATTTTCATTCTAAACCTTTCCCTACGATTTTCGTAAAAATCGTTGGGAAAGGCTTTACTTTAATTTTTTTTTATTCTAAACTTTTTCCTATGATTTTTAAAAAAAATTGTAGGAAAAACCTTTTCCTTATGATTTTCATGAAAATCGTAGGGAAAGCCTGTAGACCTGTACTTACGATAAACTAAAAATTATAGACAAAGATTTTCTATGCCTACGACATTCATAAAAATCATAGGCAAAGGTTCAAAGGAAAAGCTCCATAAACCTTACCCTCTGAGAAAAGTCTTTGTGCACCAAAGTTTGGTGCACAAAGCACGCACAGGGCATGCACATTGGTCATGCGCCCATGCAAGCGTACATGCGGAGGGCATCGCGGCCCAATGGGCCATGGCATACGCGCTTGCACAGGCGCATAGCTAATGGCCATGCCTGGTGTGCACTTTGTGCACTAAAGTCTGTTACACAAAGACTTTCTTACCTCCTGATGGTCCTTTTCAATTCTTCACAGCTTCTCTCATTCTGCCTCCCTTCATCTGTGAGTTCCCAATCTGAAGCTTATCTGATTCTTCCCCAGTGAAGGACTTAGGCCAGGGCCTCACCAAAGCCACAACACCCGAAAGCCCCCAATTGGTCTTCCAATATCCTTTCTCTCTTCCCCATTCTTCCTCCAATCTTTCTTTCACTGCCATCGCCAAAAACCCTAACCCCAATCCATCTCTGAATACTAATCCTAACCCCAACTTCAATCTGAACCCCACCATCATGACACCACCGCCTTAGCCGATTTCGGCCTTTGCCCCTTCATTCTGGCCCTTGTGTGCCCCTCCCATCCCCCAGTACTCCATCCCAAATCTCAGCTTCCAAGGTTTGATGGTGCAAAACCCGGCATCCAGTCTCGTGGGGTCTTAGATTCTGTTTTGATCATGCTGCTATTAAAATCGATCTGGAATGCAATTATTTTTTTTCTTACAGTGATGTTGCTCACAATTATTTGAGTGGCTGACAAAATAAAAATGGCTAAGCATGCTTATTATTACTGCCGTCCAATAAAGCTTTCTTGTTGTCTATGTGGTTAGAATGTGAAACATCCATATAAGACTATAGCTTGGGATTGTTGTCATTTTTTTAAAAAAAATAAAAATATAATTTTTATTTTTATTTTTAAAATTTATATAAAAAACATCATTGATCACATCATTTTTTTTACAATTTTGATAACAAAAATATATTTGATAACTATTGTTATTTTTTATTTTTATTTCTTTTATACAATAAGAAATGTTTTAAGAAGTTTTTTTATAAAGTTATTTTCATTCTCAAAGCAAAATCATCTGTCGGACAGATTCTCCATCTTTGTTAGATTCTCCATCTTTCTGTCGGACAGAGAAAAGACTATCTGCTACTCGAGGGATTTTTTGGTAGGCATCGAAGTGGGCCAAAAAACTCCTCTCATGTTGTTTGAAGGAGTCAATGCTGCACGGCTCAAGGCTGAAATACCAAGCACATGTGGCCTTTCGAAGAGTGGCAAAAAAGGCGACACAAAGGAGGGCGTCGGTAGCCCTCTGAACATGCATGAGAGCCTTGTAGCTCTCCAGATGATCGAGTGGATCCATAGTGTTGTCATACGGATCTAGTTGAGGGAGGCAAAAATGATGGGGGATCGGTTCCTGTGATGTGGCGAGTGAGAGGGGGATGAGTATCGTAGTCCCTCTCCTGCTGATTGGCCAGCCTACGATTGAGTTCCTCCAGCCGATGCGCGGTTGTACTCATCAAGGCATTGCTCTGCCCTGTGGTTGATTGGTCCGTTGATGGACCCCTCTGACTTAGAAGATAAGGAACGAGGGGATAGATGTTGGTGCCTTCGTTTAGGCTCCTTCTTGTGCCATTGCATGTGAGGAAGGAGATTAGGAGATCGAGGCCGTTTAGGGGCTTCGCGGCGATGGTGCGCTGGTCAGGTATGATGGCGGTGAGTTTTCCAATGGGGAGATCTTTCGCTAGTGGATTGGCAGCTGGCCAGAGCAGTAGTTAGAGGGGGTTGGAAGCCCCTAGCCATTATTGTTTGGCTACAGAGTGCTGCTCTTATAGCTCCTAGACCACTGCCACCAACGCTTGAACTTGCTAGGTGAGGGCAATAAGCTGATTCGGTTGGGTGGTCTGAGGTGGTGGTGACGGTGGAGCAGGGAGGTTGGCTTTCTATTGCTCAACTTGTTATGAGAACTCTCCTGTGCGACTGGTGGATGCCTCTTGGGCTCGTGTCATCACCATATTTTAACTAGAGGAGATGAAGATCTTCAGGTTGGTGGTGTCGATCTGTTCTTCTTCCCCCCTTTCTAGCACACCAATCTGTTGGCGCTAAGACACCTCTTTGACGTCGATGAGCATCCGATTGCCTTCTCCAGCTGTCTATGGATCCTTTGATGAGATTTGCTAGATCGAAAACCTACAAAAAGTCCCTGGGCCGGGACTTTCTAGCATGACCCTCCAATGCTCAAATTAGTGCCCTGGACAATAGCTATAAACTTGACAAGAGATTGAGTGTTTAAGAGCTCTAGAGGAGAATACCTCTGTGTGAGCATGGATGTTACTTGTGCATTAGCTCTTAGGACTTAGGACTTACCTAGTCGAAAGTCTCTCTTGCCCATTTTATGAAAGTTCGCAGAGCCCGCATCGTAACTGAATGTTAGAGCATACGTTACAGGGCCAGAGTGGCCATAGCCAAATTACGGGATTTGCTCCTCGCATGGCATGTCAGGATTGGCATGATTTGCTAGGCCATGGCAGCCATTGCAGAGTTGGTAGGGTTTTCCAGGCCAGCATGGCCATTACGGAGTTGGCGGGATTTGCCCCCCATGCTTCGTAATCAGAGGCGGCGAGAATCTCTTTGTCATGATTTCAAATTGCTACAAAATTTTGTAATCCATCATGAATGGTAGGGGTTATGTGGGCCTCACAGGAGGTCCTACCCGAATGGCCGACTGAAGGTTCTATCTCCTATCTGAATGGCCGACTGAAGGTCCTGCCCAGGTGGTGATAAACGCATAAATAATTATCATTAAACCTATTAATTAATAATTTAACGTACTTATTGTTATTTAATATTTTAATAATTTATATAATATTTTAGGTAAAACCTTATCAATTTGAAGAGCGCGATTTTAGGAATTTAATGACGCAAACGGCACCCAAATCGGATTTAAGATGAGCCCAAAATTAATTTTTCATTGATTTATCTGTTTTAGCANGTGTCATCAACAACGTGTGTGGGTGTACTAGGTCCATTAGTTATAACACCCCACAATTCATAATCAGAAGCTTGAATGAATATCCTCATTCTTGCTTTTCAATAAGAATAGTTGAAACCATTAAATAAGGGAGGTCTATTCATAGAATGACCTTTGGCAAATGATCCAACTTGAGCTGCCATTTGGATCTTTAGCTCTTGATCGTATGATCAAAATCTAATGAGCACTTGCTCTGATACCAATTGTTGGCCCAGATGACAACCCAAGAGGGGGGGGGGGGTGAATTGGGTTCTTTAAAAAATTTAGCCTCTTAAAAAATTGTTTGCTTAAGATGAATGAAAATAAATGCAATGTAAATATAAAGCATAATGAATAAAATAGAGATAGAGATAGAGACAATGAAAGCATGGCAAACACAAAGATTTTATAGTGGTTCGGTGTATCCAACACCTACGTCCACTCCCAAGATCCTACTTGGGTCCACACTATAATCTTCTCGATTATAGCCGAGTTGTTTTACAAGTTCACTACCCAAACTTGTTGTTTTACCCGGGATCACAACGAACCCAGCCGGTTTTATGGGCTCACCAGCACACAACCCTAAACTCAAGCTAAACTAGCTTGACCCGAGGTTAACAACCTCCACTAGTTCAATCCCCTTTGATTGAACTAGGCAAACAAATATAAGAATGTTTTACAAAGTTTCACAGCTCTTCAATGAGAAAATATTCAAAGATAAATAAATAGGTTTAGAAAAGCCTGGTTTGAAGTTGTTTGGCTTTGAGCTTTTCTTCTTTTCTTCTTTTCCTCTTCTCTTGCTGGGTTGAATCAAGCCTCAGCTCCGATTCCTCACAGTAGATGCAGTTGAGAAGATTGAAAAGTTGGTCTTTTTCTTCTTGTTGAGAATCCTCCAATTTTTCACTATTTGAATGGCTTGGATTCTTCTTTGAGCTTTGTGGAGTGGAAGGATTTGAATTTGAAAGCTCCTCTCTTGGATATAAGGCTCAAGACTTCTCGGATTTTGATTTTTGATTTTTGTCTATCCATTTCTATTCTCTTTCAAACGGTTGTTTTTCCCCCTTTTTATAGATTTTCCTTTGATTCATTTTTGGGTGGAAATCTAGCCGTTGGAGTGTACATGGAAGGATTTTCTATTCATAAAAATAGCCGTTAGATGTCAGAAATCAAAAATATTACCGTTAGAGCTGATCTGGCATTTTTAATTTTTTATCCAGGTGGGTTGGAGTCGGCTCCAGCTTTTCAGGTGTCGGCTCCAGATCGTTTTTCCATAAATAGTAAAATCTGAGTTCGTCGTGGAGTCGGCTCCGCAAAAGTAAGTGTCGGCTCGCCATCGTCAGGTGTCGGCTCCCGAATACTGTAGGTGTCGGCTCCCGAATACTGTAGGTGTCGGCTCCAGGATGCTCAAAAAATCAATGTTCTGTCCCCGCATCGAAGTCGGCTCCAGACACTGTAAGTGTCGACTCCGAAACTTTAGGTGTCAGCTCCGAAACTCTAGGTGTCAGCTCCAGGTTGTATCAAAAATCAGATTAAAATTGAATTGGCCATGGGGTCGGCTCCAGACTTTCTAGGTGTCGACTCCAAGCTCTGAAACTTTTGAAATCTCTGATTTGTATTTGATTCAAAATTCATTTCTTAATTCCTTTAAATTGATCACATAAATTTAAGTCCTGAAACACTTATAAAATCCATTAGTAATCAAATAAATATACTCAATTCCTTTATTAATCATCAAAAATCAATAAATGGATCAACACGACGGCTTGGCAAGGGACGCTTACATGAATACTTAGAAAGGCCCAGCATAGAGGACAGCGAGGAAGTCCTCCCACTCACCCAAGAGCCCACATGGATGGATGCCTATGTCCGCTATCTCACTGACGGCACTCTCCCTGACGATCGCAATGAAGCCAGGCTTCTCAAGTGGAGGGCCTCCAAATTCGTCATCCTGGATGGGTATCTATACAGAAGGTCATTCTCCTACCCCCTGCTCAAGTGTGTAGGACCCACCGACGCCGACTACATCCTCAGAGAAATCCATGAAGGCATCTGTAGGAATCATCTGGGGGCAGGTCCCTAGCCCAGAAGGCTCTCCGTCAGGGATACTTCTGGCTCACTATGAAGGAGGATGCGGCCAAACTAGTTCAGAAGTGCGATGGTTGTCAGCGCCATGCGCACATCCAGCATCAACCGTCCACCCCGCTGAACCCGCTCTCGGCCCCCTAGCCTGTCGCTCAATGGGGAATGGACATCCTCGAGCCATTCCCCCAACTTCAGGGCAGCGGAGATTCTTGCTAGTCGCCATCGACTACTTCACCAAATGGGTCGAGGTCGAGGCGCTGGCTAAAATCACTTAAAGTAAGGTCAAAGCCTTCTTCTGGAAATCGATCATATGCCGTTTTGGCCTACCTCATACCCTCGTCACAGACAATGGTCGACAATTCAACAATGAAGCATTTAAGACTTTCTGTGACGAGCTAGGCATTCATCACCGATTCACCTTTGTCGGCCACCCCCAGGCCAACGGAGAAGTCGAGGTCATGAACTGCACCATTCTCAGAGGGCTCAGGACCCAGCTGGATGGGTCCAATGGTCGATGGGTGGAGGAACTCCCCAGTGTGATATGGGCTTACCACACGACCCCCAGGGCCCCGACGGGTGAGACTCCCTTCAGTCTCATCTTTGGATCTGAAGCCATCATTCCCGTTGAGATCGGACTGCCCAGTCCGTGTGTGGAGTCCTTCAACGAGGAAAACAACTCCGCACTGATACGGGCTAATCTAGACTTCATCGACGAAGCACATGACCGGGCAAGGCTGCGCATGGTGACCTTCCGTCAGCGAGCGGCCAAGTACTACAATGCTCGAGTTCGTCCCAAGGTCTTTCGCCATGGAGACTTAGTTTTGAGGAAGGCTGAGGTATCCAAGCCTACGGAGGGGGGCAAGCTATCCCCCAACTGGAAGGGTCCCTATCGCGTCGCCGAGACACTTCACCCGGGGGCATACAAACTAGAAGAGCTCGACGGAAGACCTATTCCACGTACCTGGAATGTGGATAACCTCCGTCAATATTATCAATAATGTATTCCCCTGGAGTATGAGTAATAAAGGGGTCCCACAGCCTGTTCTCCCCTATATCCAAGGACCAGATCTTGCAAAATGAGCTTGCCGGCATCGCGGCTAACGGGACACCACTCGGTCCTGGCATGGCTGTGCCCCCGAGTCGGTTAAGACCCTAATAGCTCCGTACCTGGTCGAGTCGTCACTCGGGCAGCACACAAACCCCGAGGTGGTTCAAAAGGAGCTTGTTGGTATCACGGCTAACGAGACACCACTCAGCTAAGGCATGGCGATGCCTCCGACTCGGTTAAGACCCTAACAGCTTCGTACCCGGTCAAGTCATCACTCGGGCAGCATACAAACCCCCGAGGTGGTTCAAAAGGAGCTCGCCGGCATCGCGGCTAATGAGACACCACTCGGCCTTGGCACGACGGTGCCCCAAGTCGGGTAAGACCCTAACAGCTCCGTACTCGATCGAGTCGCCACTCAGACGGCACACAAACCCCCGAGGAGGTTCAAAAGGATCTCGCCAGTATCGCAGCTAACGGGACACCACTCGGCCTCGGCATAGTGGTGCCCCCGAGTCGGTTAAGACCCTAACAGCTCCGTATCCAGTCGAATCACCATTCGGGCAGCACACAAATCCCTGAGGTGGTTCAAAAGGAGCTCGTCGGTATCGCAGCTAACGGGACACCACTCGGCCCCGGCACAGCGGTGCCCCTGAGTCGGTTAAGACCCTAATAGCTCCGTACCCAGTCGAGTCATCACTTGGGCGGCACACAAACCCCCGAGGTGGTTCAAAAGGAGCTCGCCGGCATCGTGGCTAATGGGACACCACTCAGTCCCAGCACGGCGGTGCCCCGAGTCGGTTAAGACCCTAGCAGCCCTGTACCCAGTCGAGTCGCCACTCGGGCGGCACACAAACGCTCGAGATGGTTCAAAGGTCAAGACGGCTCTAAAGGGCCCTGTTTGGCCCTCACAGACCCCGAGCCAGCCGGCTCGGCCCCGACCTTTCCTGGTCGGCCCCGACCGGCCCAAGCATCTCCAATATTGACCGAGTCGGCGTAGGCCTCCCCCGGTCAACCCCACTCAGCCTTGGCATCTCCAAATTGGCCGAGTCAGCCCTGACCATCTCTGGTCGGTCCCAGCGCCTTCAAGATTAATATTAGCACTAAGTCGCTCGTGGATCATTCCAAGCCTTCAGAGGATTCGTGCGCAGATGAGAGTCCCCCTTCGAACAATCTACAACAACATAAGGCATCTCAAGTGACCTTCCACAAAGCCGCTTACATCCTAGAGACGCATTCGAGTGTTGGCCAGTCCAAAACTGCGATTTGGCTACGACATTGTCAATATGCGCAACGTTTAAAGTTGAAAAAACATTTCAGAAGGAAAGCCCTCCCCCCTTTATCAACAGGTACGGGACCCGTTCAATCGTTAGTTGTGCAGTAAGACGTTTTTCCCAAAGGAAGAAGGAATATATGAAGTGGAAAGTAAAGAAATTTCGACAAAAAGTTTTTCTTCATTAACAATTGAAAGAAGGTACAAAATTTGGCCTAAGGCCGGTTACATGAATCAAAGAAAAAGAAAAATGGGCAGTGGACCCTCAAGGTTTGCCTGGGCCGAGCTTCTCCTCGTCCTCCTTCTCTGCCGGCTCCTCGTCGGACTCCCCAAGCCGGATGTCATCAAGCTCAGAGATGTTGATCTCGAGGGCCGCAGATACCTTAACCTTGCACATCTCGAAGCCTTGGACATAAGCATCGAGGCCGGCCTTGATGACTTCCTGCTTGAACTCTGGCAAGGCCTTATAGTTGGGGACGGCCTGCTCTGCCTCGGCCTCAGCCCGCTGCCCCCTGGCCTCTCCTTGGCTCACGCCTCGGCTTCCCAAGCCCTGCTGTCGGCCTCTTCAGCACGGGCACTGGCCTCATCAGCACAGGCCACTGTTCCAGCCTTCTCCGAGGCCGCCTCCTCGCCGCTTTCTCCATGGCAGCTGCCCTCTTTGCGGTGGCCCGGGCTTCCTCCTTGGCGCATTGGAGCCGCCGGGCCAATTCCTCGTTCTGTGCCACGACAGCCTTCAACATTTCAGAGGCCAGCTCCATCTTGGCCTTAGCTGCGGAGGCCCGGCTCTCCACCTCCCTCAGTCGACCGACCAGACTCTCCTTCCAGGCCTAGGCCTCTTGGTGAAGACGAGCAAGGCTTTGAGACTGCGCCATGCTCTCTTTCTTGTATTTATCGGCCCGCGCCATGGCCTTGGCAATTGTATTTGAGGAATGGGCCAATGCCTTACGAAAGCCGATTGCGCCGTTGGCCATCTGTAGCAAAGGGATTACATTAACCATAGGAAATGGAAACATCAAAAGAAACGAGGAGAGTTCAAAAATTACCTGGACAACGGCAACCATTACTATATCCAAGAGTGCGGAGTGGCTCAATCCCCGCATCTCCTCTTTGAACTTGATGGTCCGAACTCCTGACAGAAGGCGGGCGGCTTGTGCAGCATCCACCATTGAGCCAATTGTGGGGACCAGCTGTGTCTGTCCCTCTTGCGGACCTTCAACCTAGGGACGGGTCGGGCAACACGCCGGTTGGCAGGATGAGCTCCCCAGCTCGCCTCCCCGCTTCCTGCTCGCCTCTGCCCCAGCCCGGGGCTCCCTGGCGGCTGGCTCCCCCTCGCCGGCGGTTAGGGGAGCATTCTCAATCTTTGGCTCTGCGGCAGCCGAAGGGCCAATGGCGATTGTGACCCGCCCTGCCTCGGGTGCATCGGCGGCGGCAGGTGTCTCCTCCTCATCTAAAACACCACCATCGGTTCGATGGTGGCCGGAATCTCTCCTTCTTCAACTTCGGCCCTGGCCGACCCGAGACCACTCCTCTGACCGGCTTCTTTTCAGCCGGCTCTTCTGTAGGCACGGGGCTGTGAGAGCTTCAGTCGACCTGGCTGGCTCCCTTCGTCGAATCCTCTTCGCCGGCCTGGACATCTCTCCAGTCGCTTGCCTCTTTTGCTTCAGGACAGCCTCAAAATCGCTGGTGGAGACCTTCATCGCTGCAGCGAAAAGGTGACAAACATTAGTAATGGAGTACAGCAAATCTTGGGGCGAGACAGAAGAAGTCAAGCATCAAGCTCACTGGCCGCCGAGGCCAACTCAGCCTCTACCAGGTTCTCCTCGGATAGGAGTTCCTTATAGCTGGGGATTTGGCAATTGGACAATTGGGTGAATAGTTCCCTGTCCCTATCCCTTATGACGGAATCATTATTGGGACTAGTGTCTGGCTCCCTCCAAGCAACCCTGACCCCCTCGACATGGGCAAAAAGGAATCGAGGTTTCCATCCCCTAATTTTGGATGGGAGACCTAAAGGGAAGGCTTTACCCGGCCTGGCGATAAATGCCCACCAGGCCCCGTCACCATGACGGCGGAGCTTATAGAAAGCTTGGAACAAAGACAGCCCTGGCCGGGCCTCCTGGAAGTAGCAAAGGATAACGAAGGTGCAGATGATCCGAATCGAATTCGGAGTCAACTATGCCGGCACTAACCTATACCTATCTAAAAGGTTTAGGAAAAAGGTATGGAAAGGAAGGCGCAGTCCGCATCAGAAGAACTCCTCATATAGAGAGACCCGACCAGGAAGGTCAAAGGTCACCCTATCTTTGGGACTCGACGCGGATAGGTCGATGAAATCAAGGACCAGGTACTTAGCCCTAACGGCCTCTACATCTTCAGGGGTCATAGTTGAGGCCACCCCCACTGGACCTTCTGGATCAGAACTCACCACCGGAGGAAGCACCGGATGGCGGGAGGACACAGGGACCGCCCTAATAGGGGAGCCTAAGGTGGATGGAGGTCCTATCGCACTCGATCGGTCGTGGATGGTGATGCTACCCATCGGCCGAGGCATTTGGCTAGCTAAAGGGACCCGATTTTCACTACTGGAATGGGAAGACTCTTCTACGGGTCTCTTACCCTCCTTGACGGCACGACGATCCATGGGTGAGGTAAAGGATGAAACTAACTTGGGAGTTAGAATGACTCAGGTCGCAGAAGAGCTTAGGGAAGAAGAAGGTGGAAGAAAGCAATAGCAGCGTAAAAGTTTCCCCATGCTCTTGAAATGCTTTTATACCCTCCATTTCCGACCAACGACGCTCGAGATCCCACCACGTAGCACACCTCTATTGCGCCACGGGCTGTCAGCCGGAAATTTTGCCTGCGCCTGAGACGTGCCGCCTCGATTCGTTCCAAGGAGCGTGATCCCCGACCAATCGCGGAGCATAGAAAGCGGAGAAACAATGATGACCCTTGCCTTTTTCCATTCCCCAATGAACTTCCTCTGTGGAGCGTCCGGCGCCAACGTCAGCCCCCATCTACTGCATGATTGGGAGATCTTCGAAACGAACCTGCCTCGGGATGAAGCGCCAGTTCATCAGGCCATTGAAAGTGCACTAAGGATGCAATCATTTTTTGAATTTTCATGCCCCTTTCGCCCAAAGGACTGTAGGCACGTGGTCCTTAGTGCTCAGAGGCAGGGAGGCTTCTAATGTGGCTGGTACAACCATAAGGACAATTTCGGTAAGACATTAATGTAGCTCCCAGCATCTCCGAGCCGCCGGGTCGGCCCCGACCATTCCTGGTTGGCCCTGATCAGCCCCGGCATCTCCGAGTCCGTCGAGTCAGTTCCGACCATTCCTGGTCGGCCCCGATCTGCCTCGGCATCTCCGAGCCCGCCGAGTTAGCCCCGACCATTCCTGGTCGGCCCCGATCGGCCCTGGCATCTCCGAGCCTGCCGAGTCGGCCCCGATCATTTCTGGTCGGCCCCGCTCGGCCTTGACGTCTCCCAGCCCGCCGAGTCGGCCCCGACCATTCCTGGTCGGCCCCAATCGGCCCCGGCATCTCCCAGCCCATTGAGTCAGCCTTGACAATTCCTGATCGGCCCTGATCGGCCCCGGCATCTCTGAGCCCGCCCCGTCGAGTCGGCCCTAACCATTCCTGGTCGGCCCCGCTCGGCCCCGACCATTCTTGGTTGGCCCCGCTCGGCCTCGGCGTCTCCCAGCCCGCCGAGTCAGCCCCGACCATTCCTGGTCGGCCCTGCTCAGCCCCGGCGTCTCCCAGCCCACCGAGTCGGCCCCGACCATTCTTGGTTGGCCCCGATCGGCCCTGGCATCCCCGAGCCCATCGAGCCGACCTCGACCATTCCTGGTCGGCCCCGCCCCGGCACCTCCTGGTTGGTAGAGTTGGCCCCGACCATCCCTGGCCGGCCCAGCTCAGCCTTGGCACCCTCAGAAGGGTCAAGGCGCCCCCAATTTCTCCAAGTCAGCCCCATATAGTCCTGGCGGTTCAGGCCGCCACCTTTCTAATCTGCGCCACCTGACAACGCCAGATCCAACCATCCACTGGCCACGCCGCTGATGGGACCGGACCCAACTACCTGATAGCCCCACTGGCTGATGGGACGTAGCCCACCAACCGCCGTTTTTCCCCTCTCCGATGGGACAGGACCCACCAACCAGCCCAGATTTACGCAACCCCTAAGAACTCCATGGACATTCCTTTTTCATGGAATCCCACGTGGTCATGCAAGTGTCAACCCCCTATAAAAAGGTGAATTCACTTAATAATCAGGTACGAGCAAAAGAACTCAGATGATTGCTATCCCAATACTCAGACCCATAGAGGAATTCCTCCTCCCTAGGGGCTCTTTTCATCTAAAAAGAGCTCATTCAAGCTCTTCCTCAGCTATGACCTCGGTTGCTAACTTGAGCGTCGGAGGGTCTCCACCGGAGCATCCCTCCGGTCCTAGGACTTTTTGTAGGTAGCCCGGCAAGATAAGGATCCATTAGTCAATCTGCCTCCTTCTCCAACGTTCAGGATCAGTGACTGGGCATCATCAGTTTATTTATAAAATGCCAAGATAATAATACATTCCCAAGAAAAGTTTGTTGAAAAACAGAAATCACAACCTCAAGTTCTTGTTTCGATCGGTGCAGCCATGTTTCTTGTCATTATTTGTTACTGACTTACCTATAGGAAAGAGGAAAAGTAACATGTAGGTGGAAGCCATGATCCACCAAAGCAATCTTCATGTTTCTCTTAAAGTCCTCTTAAATCTTGAAAGCTTTTTCGAGTTGATTTGTGAAGGATATGGATTTAACCATTAGGAAGAAAGTTTGAACACGGGAAAACATGAAATTAATGCTGGTCCTTGCTATTTGATCGAATCTTTAAAGTTCTATCTTTATTTTAAATGTTTGTAAGGATGACAGTATAAATTTATAAGGCCAGGATCTCAGTGCCCCGACTTTGAATCAGAATTCTCTAGTTTTTGCGGGATGAAGGTGGTGATAGAAATTATTTTATGACAATAATGAGAATGAGAATAAATATGTCCTGCCTCATCCCATTCCTATCTTATTAGCTCTATACGCAAATACTATAATATGTTTATATATATAATTACCTCATATATATTAACTTAAACCTTTAATATTCTTAGCTGTGATCTTTTTTTTTTTTTTTTTTCTTTCATCAGCTAGTATTCTTAATGAAAAAAAAGGACCATAAATATGAAGAGAAAAGAAAAAAATTAAACTTAAACCTACCATTATTAGGTTTTAGACTTGATGGGGCCAGTTGACCCCATGGGCAATAAATGCAATAATTTTTGGATGTCATCCTCTCAAGACAGCAATTTCCAGACGATTTTCTTAGTCGGCTGGGGCGGCCTTCTTGGATTCATAGGCAGCCTCACTATTCTACTTGGATTTCTTTTCAAAGGGCATGATCCACGATATTGCTCCCAGTTGCAACAAGTATCTCCTCATAATGAAGAAAGAGAACAAAAAAAAGGAAAAAGGGCCACGTCACGTACCGGGTTCTTCAAAAGGCCACCTTCAGTCATTAATGGCAAATAGTCAAATCAAAAGGCTAGAGCATTTAATGGTGGAGAATGACGTTGGCTGAGCATTTAGTGGTGCAGAAACAGTCATAATGACTTGGCCAGTATTTATTGGAATGGAGCGCCACGTGGACAAAGGAGAGGAAAAAGTCCGAGTCAGCCCCGCCCCGGCACTCCCGCTCGACAACTTCGCCCCGGCACTCCCGCTTGACCAGCTTCACCCCCGACACTCACAGTCATATTATGTCTTTCACACCAAAGCATTTATGGCCTCACGTGCATCCCACCACTTGCTGGCTCTAAGGCATTTATTGCCTTATTCTCTCCCCGCATTTATGGATGCCCCGTAGGCCAGCATTTAATGGAGTGGAGCGTCACAGACGCGAAGGGAGGGAGAAGTCCAAGTCGGCCCGCCTCGGCACTCCATCTCGGCCCCGCATTTATGGCTGTCACGTAGGTCAGCATCTAATGGAGTGGAGCATCACGGACGCGAAGGAAGGGAGAAGTCCAAGTTGGCCTCGTCCCGGCCTCTTCCAAGTCGGCCCCGCCTTGGCACATTTAGTTTAGTGGCCTCTTCCAAGTCGGCTTCGCCTCGACCCTCTCTTCTAAGTCATCCCCGCCTCATTTAAGTCAGCCCGGCCTCCCGGCCTCCCCTAAGTCGGCCCCGCCTCAATTAAGTCGGCCCCCTCTCATTCAAGTCGGCCCTGCCTCATTCAAGTCGGCCTCTTCCAAATCAGCCCTGCCTCATTTAAGTCGGCCCTCTCATTCAAGTCGGCCTGGCCTCGGCATCCCGTCCCAGCCTCTTCCAAGTCGGCCCCGCCTCATTCAAGTCGTCCCTCTCATTCAAGTTGGCCCCGCCTCGGCATCGTCCCGGCCTCTTCCAAGTCGGCCCCGCCTCATTCAAGTTGGCCCTCTCATTCAAGTTGGCCCCGCCTCATTCAAGTCGGCCCTCTCATTCAAGTCGGCCCCACCTCATTCAAGTTGGCCCTCTCATTCAAGTTGGCCTCACCTCATTCAAGTTGGCCTCTTCCAAATTGGCCCCACCTCATTTAAGTCGCCCTCTCATTTAAGTCGGCCTGGCCTCGGCATTGTCCCGTCCCACCCTCCTCCAAATCGGCCCCGCCTTATTCAAGTCGGCCCCGCCTCGGCGTCTCCTCTCGGTTTCCACAGCCACATCATGTCTCTCGCACAAAAGCATTTATGGCCTTATAAAGGTCATGTGCTCGGCCACCTCGGCCCCGGCCATGAACAGTGCCATGCAAGTACTCTATAAACAACACTTTACAAGGGACAGCTGGCTTCAACTTCCAACTCTTCCATCTTAGACGGATGTGTGGCTCGTGATGGTGATGAGACTCCACCACCTTTTATCTCTCTTCCCTGTAGCGGTCAAATCAAATGGCCACCGACTTTGATGAAACTTGACCCACCAACCAACCCACTTTGATGGGATTTAACTTGCAGCCTTGACATGCCAAAGGAGGGAGCAAGCCCTGCCATTACCTTAAATGCTCTGACAAGTGGCAGAACCCCATGCCTCACAGACATCAGCTCTGACACTTCACCCATTAAAGTCATCATTATGAGGCCTCAACCACTCAAGCTAGACAAACTCTAAGCACCTATAAAATGGGCAAGAGGGACCTCCGAGCAGGTAACTAAGAACTGATAACCACAACAATACTCTTAAACGCTCATTTTTTCTCACAGAGAGCTCTTCTCCGAGCCTCTCTTTCTTTCTCTTTCGAGCTTCCTCAAGCTCACGGCTGTTGCCCAGAGCACTGACTTGAGCATTGGAGGGTCCCCGCCGGAATCTTTGGCCTCTGGGACTTTTTGCAGGCTCCCAGATACAAGAGGCTCATCGAAAGATCCCAGGCTTGCTGGAGAAGGCGATTGGACGCTCGTGGATGTTCGAGAGGAGGGTGATCTGGCAGCATCAGATTGGCGCACCAGGAAGGGAGAGAAAGCAGAGTTCTGTGACACTAAGCTACAAGCTCTCACTCCCTCTACGACAATAATGGTGGATAAAAATATGGTGATGACAAAGACCCATGGAGCTTCCGCCAGAAACGCTGGGGGGGCACCCTCAATGAGCTGACCGGCAAGAGGCCGGCTCTCTGCCCCATCGTCACCACTATCTCGGGCTATTCAGGTAGAGCATCGTGCCACCCTTACTCTGCAAGTCCAAACATCCATGGTAGCTACCCACAAGCTACGGGAGCGATATTTCGTGGCCTCACAGCAACAAACAAGAGCCTATGCTGCTCCTTTAGTTGTCGCTCATCCGGTGAGAGATCTCCCCAGCGATAGAATCACCACTATCATATTTCTCTGGAGCTCAGCGGCATCAGAGCAACCTCAAACTCAAGCTCATCGGCAATTTAAGGCTCAGGCTCGTTAGCCAGCAAGAGCAGCCAATCCAAGCCCAAGACCTCCTGCGGATTCCATTCCAGTTGCCCTTGGATTTCAGTGCCCCCACCTTCAATCAACATAGTTTCCTGGGAGGCAGGTCATCAACTCAGCAGAAGGAGACCAATTTCTTTAAAGAAAAAATTCTCAAGCCTATAATCGACGTCGACACCGAATACGACGCAATGGCAAACAGCTACAAAAAAGCTAAGTATACTACACTTTGAGAAAAAAAGTTTCTTTTCATTAGTGTCTGGATGCATTACAGGAAACTCGACAAAATTAACCTCTTAAAAAAGGCTCTCAATGGTCCTGCGATCATAAGGTCACCCCAGGGCCAGCCGCGAAACCCCCGCGGCGGTTCAAGACCTATGGTTCCAGTGACCTCGAGTCACCTCCCGGACCAGCACACAAGCACTTAAGGCAGTTTCGAAGGAGCTCAGTGGCATCGCAGCTAACGGATACCACTCGGCCTGGCTAGCATACGCCCCGAGTCGGTTCAAATCCCTAACAGCCCGTACCCGCTTGAGTCACCTCTCGGACTAGCACACAAGCACTTAAGGTAGTTTCGAAGGAGCTCAGCGGCATCGTGGCTAACGGATACCACTCAGCCTGGCTAGCATACGCCCCGAGTTGGTTCAAATCCCTAACAGCCCGTACCCGCTTGAGTCACCTCCTGGACCAGCACGCAAACACCCAAGGTGGTTCCGAAGGAGCTCGACGGCATCGCGGCTAATGGGACACCACTCGGTCTGGCTAGCATACGCCCCTGAGTCGGTTTAAGTCCCTAACAGCTTGTACCTAATTGAGTCACCTCCTGGACCAGCACACAAACACCCAAGGCGGTTCCGAAGGAACTCGATGGCATCGTGGCTAACGGGACACCACTCGGTCTGGCTAGCATATGCCCTTGAGTCAGTTCAAGTCCCTAACAGCCCATACCCACTTGAGTCACCTCCCGAACCAGCACATAAACACTTGAGGCAATTTTATTTTAGCCCCCGCAGCTCTATTTCTGCTTCGGCAATTTTATCTTAGCCTCATCGGCTTTATCTCTGCCTCATGGCATCATTGCAGTCTCAACAGCTTTATCTCTGCCTCAGCGGCATTATTGCAGCCTCAATGGCTTTCTCTGCCTCAGCGGTGTCATCTCTGCCTCAGCAGCATCATTGCAGCCTCCACGGCTCTATTTCTGCTTCAGCAATTTTATCTCTGCCTCAGCGGCATCATTGTAGCCTCCACGGCTCTATTTCTGCTTCAGCAATTTTATCTTAGCCTCAGCGGCATCATTGCAGCCTCCACGGCTCTATTTCTGCTTCGGCAATTTTATCTCAGCCTCAGCGGCATCATTGCAGCCTCCATGGCTCTATTTCTGTTTCGGCAATTTTATCTCTGCCTCAACTGCATTATTGCAGTCTTAATGGCTTTATCTTTGCCTCAGTGGCTGATTGACGAGCATACCCCCAAAAGTTGGCGTACGCTGCTTTAAGTGGCGGGCATAAGGTAATTAATTTACCTCCAAAATTTCTTAAAATTCTTTTCCTTTTGCTTAGTTGATGCGCGGCACACAAGCTCAAGGAGTGTGGGAGGCATTTGATGGGGCCAGTTGACCCGATGGGCAATAAAGGCAACAAATTTTGGATGGCATCCTCTCAAGACAGCAATTTCCAGATGATTTTCCTAGGCGGCTTACTGGATTCATAAGCGGCCTCACTATTCTACTTGGATTTATTTTCAAAGGGCATGATGGGTATTAAATATTTCATCCACGATATTGCTCCCAACTGTAACAAGTATCTCGTTATAACGAAGAAAAAGAACAAAAAGGAAAAAAGGGCCACGTCGAAAGGCCACCTTCAGTCATTAATGGCCAGTAGTCAAATCAAAAGGCTGAGCATTTAATGGTGGAGAATAACGTTGGCTGAGCATTTAATGGTGCAGAAACAGTCATAATGACTTGGCCAGCATTTATTGGAATGGAGCACATTGTAGACAAAGGAGAGGAAAAAGTCCAAGTCGGTCCCGCCCTGGCACTCCCGCTCGGCCACGGAAATCTTGCAGCGGCACTCCCGCTCGACAGCTTCACCTCAGCACTCCCACTCGGCTAGCTTCGCCCCGACACTCCCGCTCGACCAGCTTCACCCCGACACTCACAGTCATATTATGTCTTTCACACCAAAGCATTTATGACCTCACATGCATCCCACCACTTGCTGGCTCTAAGGCATTTATTGCCTTATTCTCTCCCCGCATTTATGGCTGCCCCGTTGGCCAGCATTTAATGGAGTGGAGCGTCACGGACACAAAGGGAGGGAGAAGTCCAAGTCGGCCCACCTCGGCACTCCATCTTGACCCCGGCATTTATGGGTGCCACGTAGGCTAGCATCTAATGGAGTGGAGCGTCACGGATGCGAAGGAAGGGAGAAGTCCAAGTTGGCCTCGTCCTGGCCTCTTCCAAGTTGGCCCCGCCTCGGCACATTTAGTGGCCTCTTCCAAGTCGGCCTCGCCTCGGCCCTCTCTTCTAAGTCATCCCTGCCTCATTTAAGTCAGCCCGACTTCAGCATCGTCCCATCCCGGCCTCCTCCAAGTTGGCTCCGCCTCATTTAAGTTGGCCCCCTCATTCAAGTCGGCCCCCTCTCATTCAAGTTGGCCCTGCCTCATTCAAGTTGGCCTCTTCCAAATCGGCCCCGCCTCATTTAAGTCGTCCCTCTCATTCAAGTCGGCCTGGCCTCGACATCGTCCCATCCCGGCCTCTTCCAAGTCGGCCCTGCCTCATTCAAGTCGGCCCTCTCATTCAAGTCGGCCCTGCCTCGGCATCATCCCGTCCCGGCCTCTTCCATATCGGCCCCACCTCATTCAAGTCGGCCCCGCCTCATTCAAGTTGGCCCTCTCATTCATGTCGGCCTCGCCTCATTCAAGTTGGCCTCTTCCAAATCGGCCCCGCCTCATTTAAGTTGGCCCAGCCTCGGCATTGTCCCATCCCGCCCTCCTCTAAATCACCCCGCCTCATTCAAGTCGGCCCTCTCATTCAAGTCGGCCCCACCTCGGCGGCTCGGTTTCCACAGCCACATCATGTCTCTCGCACAAAGGCATTTATGGCCTCATAAAGGTCACGTGCTCGGCCACCTCGGCCCCGGCCATGAACAGTGCCATGCAAGCACTCTATAATCAACACTTTACAAGGGACAGCTAGCTTCAACTCCCAACTCTTCCATCTTAGACGGATTGTGACTCGTGATGGTGATGAGACTCCACCACCTTTTATCTCTCTTCCCTGCAGCGGTCAAATTAAATGGCCACCCATTCTGACAGAACTTGACCCACCAACCAGCTGTAGCCACCCACTTTGATGGGATTTAACTTGCAGCCCTGACATGCCAAAGGAGGGAGCAAGCCATGCCATCACCTTAAATGCTCTGACAAGTGGTAGAACCCCATGCCTCACAGACATCAGCTCTGACACTTCACCCATCAAAGTCATCATTACGAGGCCTCAACCACTTAAGCCAGACAAACTCTAAGCACCTATAAAATGGGCAAGAGGGACCCCCGACCAGGTAACTAAGAACTGATAACCACAACAATACTCTTAAACACTCATTTTTTCTCATAGAGAGCTCTTCTCCGAGCCTCTCTCTCTTTCTCTTTCGAGCCTTCTCAAGCTCACGGCTGTTGCCCAGAGCACTGACTTGAGCGTCGGAGGTTCTCCGTCGGAATCTCTGGCCTCCGAGACTTTTTGCAGGCTCCCAGATGCGAGAGGCTCGTCGGAAGATCCCGGGCTAGCTGGAGAAGGCGATCGGACGCTCACGGACATTCGAGAGGAGGGTGATCTGGCAGCATCAAGACTTATACAAACCATCAATCATAACATTTAATAAGAGGTATGTATAAAATCAAACAATATAAATTAAGTATAATAATGGAATCATATTGCATGTATTATTTGATTAAATTTGTTCAATTAATTATAAATTTAAAATCATTAATAATTAATGATACACAATGCCGACAAAATTAATAATTATTGTGCTTCTTTTTAAATAGGAAAATTTCTCCAGTGAGAGCCCAAGAGCAGAGGTAGCAGATGGTATGGTTTGCATCCTGGCCTCGCTTTGAAGCTACAATGTCATGAACAGTGTCTTTCTGCTTTGGCGAGAGCACCGCTACTGCAATCGGACGAGGGCGTAGTAAACCTTTTCTCCACCATATATGTGTTGCCTTTGGCCAGTGAACCATCGCAGAATTTAATCATTGACCACTGGTTTGACTGGCATTCAATGGCTAGGGTCCTAAACACGATTAAGCGCTCATAAATGTATGTGTCGAAAGGCCATTTGTGACGTGGGGTTATGAATAAAAATGGGGTTTATAAATAAATTGTAATTTCTCCTCACCTACCTTATTATTAATTTTCATGAACCTTAAACAAGCAAACTAAACTATGTTTGGTTAAACACCTAATCTGTTGCTGCCAAATCACGGTCGATGAGCGCCGGGAGAGCTGGGATCTCCGCAGACCTTCGAGGATGTAGAAGGGTCACCGTCTCCTTTCGGGGGCCTGCAAGAAAAGTCCTGGACCGGTGATTCCGGTGGGAACCCTCCGACGCTCTAGTCAGCGATCTGAAGAACAGGAATTTTTTAATGAAAGAGTAGAGATTGAGTTCCCTCCCCCCTCCACGTTGGGGGATTGGGGACTTTATATACCTGTTCGGGGGTCCCTCTTACCCTTCACTGGTAACAACCGAGTAATAACGTATGTCATAAGTATGCCTTTAATTTTTTGGAAACCGTCTGTGACCTTAGTAATTGCCGGTTCATCATATTTGGTGACCGTTCGTGATCTTGGTAAAGTCACGTGAAATTCCTTGCAGCAAGCGGACGCTCGTCGGCGACACCGAGACCGACGCCGACGCGAGACCGAGACGGGCGGAGTGCGCCAGACCGTGTGACATTGGACTCATGATTTCTCATCTCGTGGGTTGTGCGGGTCCCAAGGTACAGCCGTTGGGGGGAGAAGGATGATGTTGAGTTAAAACCAGCTGTCCCTCGTAGAGTGTTGAGTATGGAGTGCTTGCGTGGCCATGCTCATGCCTTTGGATGGGCTTGCATGGCACTGTTCACGTACAAGGCTCTGTTCACTTGCATGGCACTGTTAACGGCGAGGGAGCTTGGCAGCTTGGAGGTGCCGGTCTTCGAGGTGTCGGTCTTGAAGGTGCCAGCCTTGGAGGTGCCGGTCTTGGAGGTGCCGGCCTTGGAGGTGCCGGCGTTGGTGGTGCCGGTCTTGGAGGTGCCGGCCTTGGAGGTGCCGGTCTTGGAGGTGCCGGCCTTGGTGGGCCGGTCTTGGAGCTGTCGGCCTTTGGGGCCGACGATCTTCGAGGTGCCATCCTTGGTGGTGCCGGTCTTGGAGCTGCCGGCCTTGGTGGTGCCGGTCTTGGAGCTGTCGGCCTTTGGGGCCGATGGTCTTCGAGGTGCCGGCCTTGGATGTGCCGGTCTTGGAGGTGCCGGCCTTGGTGGTGCCGGTCTTGGAGCTATCGGCCTTTGGGGCCGATGGTCTTCGAGGTGCCGGCCTTGGAGGTGCCGGTCTTGGAGGTGCCGGTCTTCGAGGTGCCGGCCTTGGAGGTGCCGGTCTTGAAGGTGCCGGCCTTGGTGGTGCCAGCCTTTGGGGCCGACGGTCTTCGAGGTGCCGGCCTTGGAGGTGCCGGTCTTAGAGGTGCCGGCCTTGGTGGTGCCGGTCTTGGAGCTGTCGGCCTTTGGGGCCGACGGTCTTCGAGGTGCCGGCTTGGAGGTGCCAGTCTTGGAGGTGCCGGCCTTGGTGGTGCCGGTCTTGGAGCTGTCGGCCTTTGGGGCCGACGGCCTTGGAGGTGCCGGCCTTGGAGGTGCCGGTCTTGGAGGTGCCGGCCTTGGTGGTGCCGGTCTTCGAGGTGCCGGCCTTGGAGGTGCCGGCCTTGGAGGTGCCGGCCTTGGTGGTGCCGGTCTTGGAGCTGTCGGCCTTTGAGGCCGATTATCTTCGAGGTGCCGGCCTTAGAGGTGCCGGCCTTGGTGGTGCCGGTCTTGGAGCTGTCGGCCTTTGGGGCCGACGGTCTTCGAGGTGCCGGCCTTGGAGGTGCCGGTCTTGGAGGTGTCGGCCTTGGTGGTGCCGGTCTTGGAGCTGTCGGCCTTTGGGGCCGACGGTCTTCGAGGTGCCAGCCTTGGAGGTGCCGGTCTTGGAGGTGCCGGCCTTGGTGGTGCCGGTCTTGGAGGTGCCGGCTTTGGGGGTGCCGGTCTTGAAGGTGCCGGCCTTGGAGGCCGGCACTGGAGGTCGGAGCCAAAGGCCATCGCTGGAGGCCGGCGCTGGAGGCTATAGCCAAAGGCCGGTGCTGGGGTCGACACTAGAGGCCGGCGCTAGAGGCCGGCGCTAGAGGCTGACGCAGGAGGCTGGCTCTGGGTTTAGCTGTCACATCATTTTTGGAAATCGTACAAAAAATAATATCACCCAGAGAAATCGGCCAGCCGTATCAGATGCCCCCCCGCCCCTGAGATGGGTGAGCGCATAATCACCCACGAAAGGGGTGTTAATATCCTCTGCGGCAAGGCTTTCAGGGTGGGAGTTACCACAATGAATGCAACGAGTCTCCTTATTCTGTGGTTCAACTGGAGTCTGTTGTGCACCCTTCTTCTTGGCCTGAGCAGAGGATTGGCCAGAAGTAGGCCCTTTTCTCTTCTTCCGCAGCTCCCAATCCTTTTGAACAACATTCATATCCCTCTCAATCACCAAGGCCTTATTTACTACAGCACTGTAAGTGAGAAGCTCAAATGCATTGACCGCTTGCCTCAGTCTGGGTCGCAGTCCCTCAGTGAATCTGGTGACCTTGGCTATTTCATTGGTCACAATATTTGAAGCAAAACGGGCCAACCTAGTGAATTCAGCTTCATACTGGGCCACAGAAAGATCCTTTTGCTCCAACTTGATAAATTCTGATTCCATCTGTCTCTGTACACTCCTGGGAAAGTATTTGTCGAAGAATATCTCTCTAAACTCTTTCCAAGAAATAATCTGTCCATTCCGACGCTGCTCCTCAACTAACCACCAATCATAGGCTTCTCCCTGGAGAAGGTAGGTGGCAAATCTGATCCGCTCCATATCCTGACTACCATAAAAGCCTTCTCCATGTCTCGTACCCACCGCTCAGCATCAACAGGGTTGGTGGATCCAGAGAAAGGGGCAGGGGCAAATTTCTTGATGTCTGCAAAGCTACGGCCAACCCCTACCAGGATTGAGATGGAGTAGGTTGGGTCTGTGGAGCAGTAGAGTCGGGCTGAGTCTGTGGAACAGGAGGGGCAGGCTGTGTTTGTGGAGCAGTGTGAGTAGGCTGAGCGGACAAGGCCTACATAATCTGGTGCTACAAGTCCCGCATCGATTGCACCAATCCCGAGAGAACCTGTAGCATCTCGGTCTGGAGTTGCTGCTGATCAGTCCCGACTGAATTGGCAGGGGTAGCAGCTCCGGTGGCTTCCAGACCTCCCGGTTGGCTAGCATTACCAACCTGGGAACTCTCATCATTTTGTCGACTTTTAGTGCGACGTGCCATTCTTATCTCCTGATAAATTAGTTGTAATTAATATCACTGTAAACATTAATTATTAGGCTTTCAAAGCATAATTTAAGATTCCTTTAAATTTATAATTTGTCTCTATGTCACTCTAGTGTTTTGCCTAAAGTGTCATCACGTATATGTCCCTAATGTCATAACTAGGCTCTGATACCACTAAAGCTGTCACGCCCCAGTCCCAAAATTTGAACTAGGATGACAACCCGCCGCATGCCAGGCATGCAAGGCATCTCGAACTTTATCACATAAATTAATATAAAGCAAATTTCACATCCATGATTTATTACAAACCATAATTATCAGTCTTGGGCTATCTGCCCTACACACAAGCAAATCTAAACTAAATCAATATAATAAAACTAAGTCTTCTTAATAGAAACTCCTTCTATCTCAATTATCCTTCTTCATTCCTGAGGCTCTGAAAAACATTATGAGAATTTTATGAGCTCACACTCAATAAGTAAGCCTAATATAATTTTAAAATTTTATTTATCAGGCTAGCATCAGGTTCATGTCATCAGATCAATTAATTTGAAACTTAATTCAATAACAATTACTAGAATATATGCGATGTAAACAAAACATTGTTTATACTATCATTATTTTCTTTATGTGTCCACAGCCCTACAATACACATCATGTGTAGCACTCTTAAATATCCCCTAAGAGAAAGGGTCCTGGTACCAGTATTCTGTCATCTGTCATGTGATAATCTGTCATGTGATAATATGATAATCTATCATGTGAGAATCTGTTATGTGGGAATCTATCATATGAGAACCGCGGCGACACATAAAGTTTTACTATCATTATCATACTTATATTATCATAGTAACAACATGATTTTGCCAAATTAACATAATTATATTTAACTGTAATTTCACAGTTCACAAATTAAATAATTAATAAAATTACAATACTTGACTTACTTACCTTAGTACGCAAATCCCAATTGATAACTCAGCTAATTAGACACCTGGGAACCTACAGTATCATTTTTCATTATTAAATTTCTAAAACCTGAATTATAAAATAATTCTTAAACTCTACCCAAACCACTTCATGGGCCCAACTTTGGGCTTGAATATCTCTCAATGTATACACCCAAATAGGGAAATAAAATTATCCCCAGAAATTAGAATCAATCCTGATTCGGGCCATATATTTACTTTGCCATTCTCGGCCCAATACAGGGCCCAAAATGCTGCTCAAATAGAGCTTCTGAACTGGCCCAATAAGCCCAAATTGAAGCTGCCCAGTCGGCCCAGCTTCCTTTTTTTTTTTTTACTGTTGCTCCCCTATTTCTAACGAAACAGGGAGCAGTTCACGCCAGCGGCCAGGACCGCCGCCGGCCAAAATTAGGAGGCGGCCCGGCCACCGGCATCCGAGCCAGAGCCGGCCGCCGCCGCGGCCGACCCTCCCTTTCCCTTCTCTCTCTCCAATTTCAATAAATCACATCCTCTCTCTGTCTCATCGTGGTGGCTCGAAATCACGCCGGTGACATTGCCAGCCCAATTCGGGGCGGTCCGACCTCCGGTGGCCGGGCCAGAGCCGGCCACTGCCATGGCCGGCCTCCCCTCTCTCTCTCTCTCTCCCTAATTTCTCTCCTTCTCTCTCACTGTCCTCCATGGCCAAAAATCACGCCGGCGGCACGGCCGGCCACCATGGCCGGCCGGACCTCCACCGGACGCATGCCTGGCGCCGGTGGAGGTCTTTGACCAAGGCTCAGGCCCGGCGAAGCGGCGAGCACACCGCCGGGCCCGAACCAAGGATCGAACCGCCGGTAATTTTTTTCCCAGGCCACTTCTCTCTCCCGCCTCGCTCTCTTCTCTCTCTCTGTCCTCCAGCACCCCATCGGACGCCGCCCCCGGTGCTGGTGGGGTTGTCGGCCAGGGCTCAGGCCCGACGAGGCGGCAGGCACGCCGCCGGGCCTGAGCCTGTGTCGGCACAGGGAAGGAAGCTGGGTTCTGTAACCCAGTTCCTCCCTGTTCTCCCTTTTTTTTTTTACTTTCTCTCTCTAACATTCTCTCTCCCAGGCATGGACAGGGGACTTACCAAGGCAGGCGTGCTGGGGAAGAAACGTCTGCATGAGAAGATGATGAGAAGGGGCATCCACGTATGATGGGAAGGAGGTTTCCACATTATCTTTTATAGGCATTGCAGAGTCCCCAAATCAAGGACTCTGTAATTAGATATACTTGGAATTTAAATATCTAGAGTCTATCATCTGATCTCGTGATAACTCTCACGAGCAGCTAAGAAATCCAGGGGATTACACGGGTCCTGTTGGCATTTCCGCAGTCTTGCAGACCGGTGTTCCAGATATGAGCTCCGACGTAACATGAGGTGTCTGATCAAAACCCACCATAAAAGATCCGACAGCTGGGTACAGGAAGGCTGAACAGCTGTGGCCATGATGGTCTTCGGGAGGTGGAGGTTCGTAGGAGATACCATGTATCCACCACAGCAGAGTTTCCAGGGACCGCTGAAATTGATCATTGGAAAGGAAGACAAACGAACCGTTAGAAAGAGGGCACAGCTAGGTAGGGGGGAGAGAGACCCGCTGTCTGTGGGTTAATGCTCTCCGACGACGTTCGTCTGAGCTGTCGGAGGAATTGCCGTCTTCGTTCTCCATATGAGAGCTTGGGCTAAGCCTTCTTCCGCCAAAAATACACGAGGAAGAATCAAGAAGGCCAGAGAGAGACCCAGAACTCCACGGTCTACAAATATACGTGAGGCTCGAGTCCGAATTTTTAATCTAGCTATTCCAGCCATTGGGGTAGTTTATCAAGGAACCGTTTTATTGAAACGGCAAGGAATTCTTTGTTATACCACGAGGGGTTACGACTGTTGCAGGCTGAACTCGGTTAGGCTAAGCAAGATGTCTCGTTTCATGCACGAGGAATACCACATCTCCATGGTTATAGTAACATGGTCTCCATGCATGCTTGAGTAACGAGCTTGGGCGAGGGAAGATAACGGAAATTACATGGTTCATCGGTTCATCGGAATGCATGACGTTATAATCTCATATCATAAAGAAGAATGTTTTTTTTTTCATAGTGTTGCCGCCAAGTCACATTCTTTGAATGTTGGATAACGGGGTGGATCCGGAGGACGGTGAGGACAGTTCGGAAATCTTCTAACACCTCCTCCTCGATGGGATTCCTACAAGAAAGTCTCCGGAGATCGATTGCATTGGTGGGGACCCTTTCACGCTCAAGTGAGCAACTTGTAAAACAGTGATGAACAATTGACTAAAAGACTTTAGCGAGAAAAACTTGGAGTTCAGATCCCTTCTCTCGTTATGAGCGAAGGTTCTTATACCTGCTCGGGAGTTTCCTTTACCGCCTTTTGGAAGGTTGTTGATTTTGAAACGTTATTGTCTGATAGTGGATAGGCGGCAAGGTTGACAGGGACAGGCCGCAACCACTCCTGAGTTTGTTAGGGATAGCCTTGCCCGTCAGCCTCCTGCCAAGCGTGGCACCACATGTGGTAGGTGGGCTGGGTCACGTCAAGCGTGTGCCGTAACTGGTAGTGGCCACACGCAGTCATAAGCGGTTGGTGGGCCACATGGCGGTTGCAGGTGCCGAGGCCATGGAAGACTCCAACAAGGGAGTTTGAGGCGAGGGGGACCAGGGAGTCCAAGGCCGAGGGGGACTAGGGAGTCCGAAGCTGAGGGGGACCTAGGAGTTCGAGGCCAAGGGGGACCAGGGAGTCCAAGGCTGAGGGGGTTCAGGAAGTCCGAGGTCGAGCGGGACCGAAGAGTTCGAAGCCAAGGGAGACCCTGAAGTTCGAGGCCGAGGAGGACCTGAGAGTAATCCATCGGCTACTTAATTTGTTAGCCTTAATGTAGCTTGATCAGCCACATCAGATGCCCCTTCGCCCCTATGAAGGTACGGGTCTATTTTCCACTCGGTGAAAGGGGCATAAAATCACTAGGTGGCTAATCCCGATGCACTCAGTCATGGAGAGGCACGTGTCCTCGAGGGTGGAGATTCTTCAATGCTAATGGTATGGGGCATCATAACGCCACCGCTCCTATTAACCCTCACCATCATATCTGAGGGGATCCTTCTCGAAATGGAGAAGTCCTTTCGAAACCCATGGAAAGGAAACCGCCATTATTATCATCATTGCGCTGACGTTATTGATGTCCTATCATTGGTGGTAGACCTCGCATTCTGCGCATCAGGTGATTGCCGAGGCATCTTCTCCAATAGTGGGTGTGCATGTGGCCGATCGGACTAGGTGGGATGATTAGAAAGAGGTATAATAGGGGGGTGCTCCAGACCTGATGCCTCACATTTCTAAAACCTTCTTCTTCCTCCTCGAGCCCAAACCTTGCCCGAGTCCTCCTTCCTAGACCTTGCCATTCTCCCTCCTTCGTCTAGGTTAGTCCCTTCAACTTTTCCTTATTATTCCTTCATGGCCTCCTCACCCTCCTGGTCTTCCTCTGCTCTACTCGAGGATCGCTTTTCATTTTTACGACTATGGGTCTCCCCATCCCCCATGCCCGCATGGTTCCCGTCTCTCTCTCCTTCCTTCGAGGACCTTGTTCCTCTGTCGCAATGGTGGATCGTCAGCCGAGCCTCCATCAGGGGTTATCTGGTGACTGCCGGTCCTCAACCTAGGGTTAGAGTGGAATCCCTAGAAGGGGCCACCTCCACCATGACTGGCCAAGAGCTGGTGAACCTTAGGGCCTAGTATGTGATTCTGGCTAGTGTCCGGTTGTTCGTTCCTACCTTCGATGATAGGATGACCTCTTCTCGACCTGGGAGAATCGTCCTGTACTAGGTTTTCTTTAAGGTGAGCCTTCGTCTGCCCCTTCATCCCTTTGTCATCAACCTCCTCGATCGATACTCCTTAGTGCCGATGCAATTGGTTCTGAATTCCATTCGGACCATCTCTGGTGCTGTGTCACCTCCAGGGTGTAGAGGCTAGGGTTTTCCTCTTCTATTGCTTCTACACTCTCCATCATCAGTCGGACTGGTAGTTGTTTCAACCCAGGCCCGGCTGATCCCTCGAATTGGGTCTTTCTACGTCTGTCAAAGGGTGGAAGACCCAGTTTTTCTTTGCCGACCTCGAGGGGTGAAGCTGAGTTGGGGGGACCCAGATGAAAGGCCGAACAAAAACCAATCGATGGTCCTAAGGGACAAGGAGGCGTTCGGACAGCTGCTGGCTACAGTGGTCTTTCGCAGCAACCAGCTCCTGTCGGAGGAGAATCTTTGGCTCACAGGCATCCTTCTGAGCGGTGGTGAGCAGCTACAAAGACCTTTCCCTATTCCTTCTCTTTCATCTCTTCTCCTCCTCTTTTTTTTAAATTGGATCTAACTTGTGCATACATGAGGCCACCGATCGAAATGCTGATGAGGATGGTCGTGAAGAGACGAAGGACCGCCAGCGAGGTAGGGGGGTCGAAGAAGAGGCCTCGGCCTTAGTCCCCTGCTCCTCCCTCCAATGACCAGCATGTGGGCAAGGAGGTTGCCTCGCCAGTTTCCCTCCCTGCAGCCTCGCCGATCGCCCCATCGACTGCTCCACCAATAGACCTCACCGTCGACACCCCCTCGGAGAAGCCAAGAGCCACGGTGGTCCACCCAAGCACGGAGCTAGCCATCTAGGGTGCGGAGCTGGCCCACCCTGCAGCTATGCTAGCTCCGAAAGAGGGTCCACCAGTGAGTGGGGGCCCATTGGTAGCGGTTGAGTTGGCCACCAAGGATGCCCTGACCGGTGAGGACCGCAGAGGAATGCCACTGGCTACTGTGGTGACATCCACGCCCTCAACCCTGGCCAGGTCCATAGGGGGGAAGGACCGAGGCGGTCTTGTCCTGGGTGTCCCTCACGTATCATAGCGGCATGGTGGAGTGGCTGCTAGCCGGGGTATGCCTGCTAGAGCTCCAAGCAGAATTCAACTAGCTGGATGCCTCCACCATCCTCTAGGACACCTTCGTGGCACATTTGTGGGTAAGTACCTTCCTCCCTCTATCAATCAGCATTCATTCATCATTCATTTTCATTTTTTTATGCATTGATGGAGGCTTTCCTTGTGCAGGCAGTGAACTCCCTGTCAGCCCTGAGGGACTACCTTTCAGAGTGACCGTGCCTACCAAGAGACCTCAGCCACCCTGGCTCAGGCTGAGAAGGCCGAGGGCGCATTGAAGGCGGCCCGAGGGGAGACCGAGGAGGCCAGGAGGGCGCTGGGGGCAACCCGAAAAGAAGCTGAGGAGGCCAAAAGGATGCTGGGGGCCTTCCAGGAGGAGGTCAGGCGGTAGGGGGCGGCCAACCTTGGGTGCACCCGTGCCACTGAGGCAGAGTTGGTGATGACGGAGGCTGAGCTAAGGGCCTTTCGACACTAACTAGATGCGATGCTTCAAGAGGTGAAGGATCTCGAGGGACGGATCGAGAACGCTAAGGAGATCACCCGAATGGCCAATGTCGGGCCATTGGTGTTGACGCCAAGGTCGTCAACGCCGCTGCCCAAACGAGCGAAGCCCTTTAGAGAGCATAGGATGCCAAGGAAAGGGCTGCGATGGCAGAGGGGGCAGCAGCAGAGGCCATGGAGTGCTTCCGAGGTTCCACTTCCTTTGCTGAAGAGGTGACGGAGGGTTCTCTGGATGCCTATCTCTTCGGCTTCCGAGATGGGAAGGGGAAGGCCGCGAGGGTCTCTGGCATCTCGAGCCTCAATGACCTTGAGCCCGACGTCGGCAAGGAGTCGAAGGAGTTGTCTGGTAGTGGATCCACATCGGTCGATGCCTGAGGGCCTCCCTTCACCCCTTCGTCTCTTCCTTTTTTTTACCTTGGCTATCATTGTATCAAAGTTTGACCTGACTTGGCATTTTGTAGACATTTGCTAAGTAATGAAGATGATGCTTTTCTTGAAAATTTTATGCCTTAATTTTTTTTTCAAATACTTAGCTCAAAGTAGTGCATTCTTTCCTTAGTCCGCATTTGTAGGATCCCCCGATAGGGCTGCATTGGTCCCGGTGGGGTCATAGCACTCGTCCGTTCACCGTAAGTGAGCTCGAGACTTAGTTGTGGTATTGAAGCAATCCCTGAAGCGAGTGCCAAGGCTGGCTCTAGAACTGGCCTTTCTGGAGACTCAAGGTCGGCCCTGGGGCGTTGGTTTCACAATAGGCCTGTGACACCGATTTGCCATCGGGCTTTCATGCCGAACGGGGTTAGTCTTTGGGTGCCAAGCTAGCCTCGGGCTTTAGGTGCCGATCGAGGTCGGGCTTTAGTGCTGAGCTGGTCTCGAGCTTTAGGTGCCAACTGGGGTCAAGCTTTGGTGCTGAGCTGGCCTCGGGCTTTAGATGCCGACCGAGGTCGGGCTTTTGGTGCCGACCGGGTTTGAGCTTTGGTACTGAGCTGGCCTCAGGCTTTAGGTGCCGACCAGGGTCGGGCTTTGGCTAAAAATATGAGATGCTTGAACATATCTTTATTAGCCAAGAAGTGGGAGTCACTCAAACTCATGAAAAGATGAGATATTCAAATTCATAATCGAAGATTGGTGTATATTATTGATAGTACCAACGGAGGTTATCAGAATTCTAGGTGCGAAGGAGTGGCTTCCCATCAAGTCCCTCGATCCGGTATGCTCCGTGGTGGAGGGCTTCGATGACCCAGCAGGGTCCTTCCTAGTTCGATGATAGCTTGCCTCCTTCCTTTGGCCTTGAGACCTTGGCTCGCTTGAGAACAAAGTCTCCGAGTAGGAATACCTTGGGATGGACACGAGCATTGTAGTACATGGCGGCTCTCTAGTGATAGGCAGCCATTTTGAGCCATGCTCGATCATGTACCTCCTCGACTAGGTCGAGGTTGGCCCACAGAGGGTTTAGGTTATTCTCCTTGTCATATGACTCTACCTGAGGACTTGGAATGCCGATCTTCACGGGGATGATAGCCTCGGACCCGAATACGAGGCTAAAGGGGTTTCCCTAGTGGAAGCCCATGGCGTTGTATGATAGGCCCATGGCACGTTGGGGAGCTTCTCTACCCACCTTCCTTTGAAGTCATCCAGCCGCATTCTAAGCTCTTGAAGGATGGTGCGGTTTGTCACCTCAGCCGCCCCATTTGTTTGTGGATGGCTGACAGAGGTAAACCACTAGCGATGCCCAACTCGTGGAATCCTCTGAAGGGGGCATTGTCGAATTGTCGACCATTGTCGGTAATGAGGGTATGGGGCAGCCTAAATCGGCAGATGATAGACTTTCAGAAGAAGGACCTCACCTTGCCCTTGGTGATCTTTGCTAGCGCCTCGGCCTCCACCCACTTGGTGAAATGGTCAATGGCGATAAGTAAAAACCTCTGCGGACCAGAGGTCGGAGGGAATGGTCTCAGAATATCTATCCCCCAATGGGCGAAAGGCCATGGGGCCATCAAGGGGCTCAGCTGAGAGGTCGATTGTTGCTGGATGTTGACATGTCACTGATAGCTGTCACACCTCTGAACCAGCTAGGTGGCATCTTCCTTCACAGTGAGCCAGTAGTACACCTAGTGCAGGGCCTTATATGCTAGCGCTATGCTCCTCAGATGGCTCCCGCATATGCCTTCATGGATTTTACGGACGACGTAGTCGGCATCTGCAGGGCCAACACACTTAACGATTGGTACGAGAAGGACCTTTGATAAAACTGTCTGTTTAGTATTAGAAACTTGGGAGCTTGCCGTTTAAGTAGCTTGGCCTCCACAGGGTCCTTGAGAAGAGTGTCGTCAGTGAGATACCAGACATAAGCATCCATCCAAATGGGCTCTTGGTTGACTGGCAGGGCTTTCTCGGTGGCCTCAATGCTCGGGGCCTCCAGGTGCTCCACATACGTCCTCCTCAGGGCTCCGTCGATCGAGGTGGCCAAACGAGACAATGCATCGGCCCTAACATTTTCACCCATGGGAATGTAGCTGACACTAAAATAAGCAAAACATAAGGTCTGTGATTGGACCTTACTCAAATAGCAGGACATGATGGGATCCCGGGCCTTGTACTCTTCAGCAATTTATTCGGAGATGAGTTGGAAGTCAGTGAAGGCTTTAAGATGATTTACTCCGAGCTCCTTGGCTAGCTTCATTTCCACCAGTAAGGCTTCATATTCTACTTGATTATTGGTGGTGGAAAAGAGGAACCAAAAAGCTTACTCCACCGCCTCTCCCTCTGGGCTTGCTAGGATAAGACCAGCTCCACTTCCCTGGAAGTTTGATGCGCCGTCCATGTGAAGGATCTAGTCCTCCCTTCCTACCTTGGCCGTCACGTCTGAGAACACCGAGTGGGGTTCTTCTAGTTGTTCCTCGATCCAGGTGCACTCGATCAAAAAGTCTGCTAGAACCTGGGATTTCATGGTCGACTTCGGCCGAAATGACAAGTCAAACTCTTTCAGCTTGATGTCCCACTTCGCTAGCTAGCTAGAGGTATCAGGACAAGATAGGATTGCTCTAAGCGACTGGTCCATGAGCACCATGATAAGGTGGGCTTGGAAGTAAGGCCTGAGACGTTGAGTAGAGATGATTAGTGCAAAAATAATCTTTTTCGGTTTTGGAATACCTTGTCTCTACATCATGAAGCACTTTTCTAGTGTAATAAATGAGCCTCTGTGTTCCACCTACATCAACGCAAATGAGCACGAAGCTGACTACCTCGGGGGAAGCCATGAGGTAGAGGAAGAGTTCCTCTCCATCCCTCGGTTTAGACAGCAACGATGGAGTAGACAGAAACTCTTTCAACTCCTCGAAGGCTTTCTAGCATTCCCCTGTCTACTTGAAGCCGTTAACCTTGTGCAAAGCCTTGAATAAAGGTAGGCACTTCTCTGCTGACTTGGACAGAAAGTGGCTTAGGGCCGCCACTCTTTCGGTTAGGCACTACACCTCCTTTTTGTTGGCTGAGGGTCTCATGTCAAGGATGGCATGGATTTTATTAGGGTTTGCCTCGATCCCTCTTTGGGTCATCAGGAACCCTAGGAACTTACCCACCATGACTCCTAAAGCATACTTGCAGGGATTCAGACTCATCTAGAATCGACAAAGGTTATCGAAGGTCTCCGCCAGGTCAGCAACATGGTCGTCGGTGCGAGCACTTTTGGTCAGCATGTCATCCACGTATACCTCCATGTTGTGCCCAACTTGGTTCTCAAAGATCTTGTTCATCAACCTTTGGTACATGGCCCCTGCATTCTTCAGTCTAAAGGGCATTATCTTGTTGCAGTAGATGCCATTCTCGGTCACAAATGAAGTAGCCTCCTCATCCGTCAGATCTATCCTAATTTGGTTGTACTCCGAGAAGGTATCCATGAAGTTAAGGGTCTCATGGCCGGCTATGGCATCCACCAACTGATCAATTCTGGGTAGTGGAAAGCTATCCTTGGGGCATGCCTTATTGAGGTTGATAAAGTCGATGCACATCCTTCAACTCCTACTGTCCTTGCGGACCATCACCATATTGGCCAGTCAGTCTGAATAATGCACCTTTCGAATGTGGCCAGCTACAGTCATCTTGCGGACCTCCTCGTCAATGGCCTTCTGCCGCTCGAGGATGAAGCTCCTCTTTTTCTGTTGGACTGGCCAGCATCCTGGGTTGATGTTAAGCTTGTGAGTGATCACCTCTATTGGTATGCCCAGCATGTCAGATGCCGACCAAGCGAAGATGCCTAAGTTGGCCCATAGAAAGGAGAGAAGTTGATCTCGTGCTCCCTCGAGGAGAAGCCCTGACTTGGACCATCCTCGTCGGATACTCCCCCAGCAGAAAGGTCAACAAATGCTCGGCCGGCTCCCCCCACTTTTTCAAATCTTTGGGGTCAAGTGACTCAGGCAACGGTGGAGAAATTACCCCATGGGGGCTAGAAGCTGTATGATAACAGAGCAGCATGGGGTTTCGCTCTCTGCGCATCTCTTCGACTCCCTTACTAATGGGGAATCTTACGAGCAGCCTCTTGGTGGAGGTTACAGCGTCTAAGAGATTTAGGCTGGGTCTTTCGAGGATGGCATTGTAGGCCAGGGGGACTCGAACGACCAGGAACTTCATGAGAACTATACTTTGGCATGGCAACATCCTGACTATGATCGAAAGAGTGATCTCTCCCTCCACCCTCACAGAGTCTCCAGTGAAACCCATTGGGGGCGTGGTCATAGGCCGAAGGGAGCAAGAGGACAAGTTCATCCGAACGAAAGCGTCGTAACTGAGAATGTCGATCAAACTTCTACTATCAACCAAAATTCTTTTTACAGAGTATTTTGCGATCGTTATGGACACGACGATACTTTCATCATTATTATTAACTACCCCTCTAGGTCTCCTTTAAAAAAGAAAATTACAGAATCTACCCCCTCATCCTCCCATGACCTCTTGGAGGTACCGTCTGCCCCCTAAGAAATCATGGCCATGGTCTTCTAAGTCGAAGCATTGTCGATGTCGGTCTAGGTAGTTGGGGGTGCTGATGGACCCGGTGCAGCTGGGTTCCCCCTTTGGATGAAGGCGTTGATGGCCCAGTGCAGCTGGGTTCACCCTTTGGATGAACTTTCCCAGGTGGCCGCACTGGATGAGGTCCTCGATTACCTTGTTTAGCTGGTGGCAGTCTTCTGTGTCATGGCCATGGTCCCCCCGATGGAAGCGGCAATAGAGGTTTTTGTTGCGGGGTGCTCCTGGCTTCAGGGGAGGAGGGTGCTGAAGATACGACTCACCCTCAATTTCTATCAAGATGTGGGATATCAGGGCAAGCAAGGAGGTAAAGGGCTCCTCTCTGGGGACGAGGTTCCATGGTCGGTTGTCCAGCCGGCGAGGAAGCTCAGGCCTCCTGGGCTAAGCCTCAATGGGCTCAGGACGGACCTGCTTCTTGCTACGCCCTCCATCAGCCTCCCTTCGGGAAGAATTTGCCTTGTTAGCATGGATGTACTTCTATGCACGGCTCAACAACTCAGCATAGGAACCGAGGGGCTTCTTATCAAGCGAGTAGGCAAAGCAGGACGGGTGGAGTCCTCGCTTAAGGCCAAGGTGGCCATAGAGTCCTTGAGATTGTAAACTTCGAGCGCGACTTCCTTGAAATGGGCCACGAAGTCCCTCAAGGACTTGCTACTCCTTTGCTGGATGGCGAATAGGCTATTGACCACCTAAAAAATCTTTTATCATGCATCAAAGTGCACTAGGAAGGCTCTCACCAGCTGCCGGAAGGAGTTGATGCTATGCGGTGGTAGGCGGGAGTACCAGGCGTGCGCAGCCTTTTGAAGGATGGCAAAAAAGGTGATGCAGATGAGGGAGTCGATCACCCTCTAGACTTGCATGAGGGCCTTGTAGCTCTCCAGATGGTCCAGGGGGTCAGTGATGCTGTCGTAGGGGTCTAGCTGAGAAAGTCGAATTCGATTTGAAATTGGCTCCTCCATGATACGATGAGATAGCTGTTGACCCAATTATTGATTTTGATGATTAATAAAAGATTTGAGTATATTCATTTTATTACTAATAAATTTAACAAGTGTTTTAGGGCTTAAAAATCTTTGATCAATCAAAAGACATAAAGAAACATGTTTTGAATCCATTGCCAAAAGAAAGTTTCAAAATTTAGAGCCTGGAGTCAACACCTAGGAGATCTGGAGCCGACCCCATGGCCAATCAAATGTCTTTCTAATTTTTGGCACGGTTCAAAGTCGACACCCATAGTTTCGGAGTCGACATTTACAGTGTCTGGAGCCGACTCCGATGCGGGAACAGAACGCATATTTTTGACTACTCTGGAGCCAACACTTACAGTCTTTCGGAGCCAACTCCCGAAAGTGGCGAGTCGACACTTAACTTTTTCAGAGCCGACTCCTCAACGAACTCTTGACTTTCTATTTTTGGATAACCGACTTGAAGCCGACACCTGAAAAGTTGGAGCCGACTCCAACCTGTCAGGAATGAATTTTTAAAATGCCAGATCAGCTCAAACGGTAATATTTTCATTTCACCTAACTTCTAACGGATATATTTTATATGGACAAACTTTCCAGGTACATTCCAACAGCTAGTTTCTCACCAAAAATATGGATTAAGAGAAATCTATAAAAGGGGAAGAACGCTCGTTTGAAAAATGACAAAAAAATAGAGTGAAAACAAATCAAAAATCCGAGAAGTCTTGGGCTTGAAATCAAAGAGAAAAGAGTCCAAGTTCGAATCCATCTACTCCAGAAAGATCAAAGAGAAATCCAAGGCATTCAAAATCAAAAATTGGATGATTTCCCAAAAAGAAGAAAAAGAAGCCAAAAGCCTGTTCTGTGATTTTCTAACTTCTCATCTGCAACATTTGCAAAGAATCCGAACCACTATAAAATCTTTGTGCTTGCCGTGCTTTGATTGCCTCTCTCTCTATCTCTTTGCTTGTGATTAATATTCGCTTTGCACTTAATTTTATTTATCTCAAAGCCAATCGTTTTTAAAGGTTAAATTTTTTAAGAACCCAATTCACCCCCCCCCTCTTGGGTTGCCATCTGGGCCAACAATTGGTATCAGTGCAAGTGCTCATTTGATTTTGGTCTAATGATCAAGAGCTAAAGATCCAAATGGCAGCTCAAGCTAGCTCATCTTATTTATAAGGTCAATCCACTAATTGACCTCCTTTATTTAATGGCACTAATTATAGTTATTGGAAAGCTAGGATGAAGATTTTTATTTAAGCACTTAACTATGACTTATGGGGAATCATAGTTAATGGTCCACACACACCCACAATTAGAGTAGAAAACATGATAATTCCTAAACCCGAAACGGAATGGGATGAACATGATAAGAAGTTGGCTCAGCTCAATGCTAAAACCATGAATGTTTTGTATTGTTCATTGGATGCTAATGAATTTAATTGAATTTCTACATGTAATTTCGTAAAAGAAATTTGGGATAGATTAGAGGTTACCCATGAGGGTACAAATCAAGTTAAAGAATCAAAAATTAATATTTTGGTGCATAAATATGAAATGTTTAGCATGGAACAAACTGAAACAATTACATGCATGTACACAAGATTCACTGATATTGTAAATGGGTTAAAAAGTCTTGGTAAGATTTATACTAATTCTGAACTTGTGCGTAAAATTCTTAGGTCACTTCCAAGATCATGGGAAGTGAAGGTGACTGCAATCCAAGAAGCCAAGGACTTAAATGTTTTACCTTTGGAGGAGCTACTTGGATCCTTGATGACTCATGAGCTGACTATGAAGCAACATCAAGAGGAGGAAGTCAAGAAGAAGAAAACCATTGCTCTCAAGGCTACAAAAAGTGAGGAAAGCTACAGTGATGGTGATGATGATGAGGAGACTGCACTCCTTGCTAGAAAATTTAAAAAATTTATGCAAAGAAGGAGACCCTTCCACAAGAAAAAGTCTGGAACAAAATGGAAGGAGAAAAAGAGAAAGAGAAGGACAAAGAAAAAGAAAAAGAGCCCTTGATATGTTATGAGTGTAAGAAACCGGGGCATTTCAGATATGACTATCCTCAATTGAAGAAAGTCTACAAGAAGAAAAAGAAGGCGTATGTTGCAACCTGGAGTGATAGTGAAGAATCCTCTTCCGAGGAGGAACAAAAGGAAGTTGCCAACATTTGCTTTATAGCAAACAATGATGACGAAGTAAGTACCGAAACCCTCAATGATGAATTTACATTTGATGAATTATATGAGGCTTTCAATGAATTAGTCGATGATTTTAAAATTCTGAAAAAGAAAAATAAGTTTTTAAAAAATAAAAACTTAAATCTGTGTAAAGAGAAAATGATTTAACACTTAAAGTTAAGGATTTAAAAGACAATCTTACTCATGAAGTAGAAAAATTGAAATCAGAAAATGAAGCTTTGATTGAAGAAAAAGGATCAATTTCCAATGAAAATGATAGACTAAAGAAGGAAGTTGATAAATATAAAAGTATAGTTGATAAATTTACATATAGTTCTAAAAAACTTAATTTATTATTGAGCAATCAAAGAGCTATATTTGATAAGGCTAGATTAGGTTATAGGCCTAACATAAAACAAAAGTATGTCAAAAACTTTTTTAGAAAAGAACAGGATAAAAATAAAGTTTTATGTCATTATTGCAACAAGAAAGGCCATAAATCCTATGAATGTAATACAAGAAATAGTAACAAGAAAATAATTATTAAAGGAAGGAAAATATGGTTCCAAAAGGAACATCTTTTTTGCAACTAACCATGAAGGACCCAAGAAGGCTTGGGTACCTAAATATAAGACTTGATTATTTTTGTAGGAGTGTCTTGCGGCCAAAAGATCAAAGCGAAAGTGGTATCTCGATAGTGGCTGCTCAAGACACATGACGGGTGACAAGGATTAATTCATCATCCTTGAAAGCAAAAGATGAGGAGTTGTTACGTTTGGTGATAATGGCAAAGGCCAGATCATGGGGTTTGGTAAAATTCAAATAACTCCCTCCACATTTATTGAAAATGTCCTATATGTTAATGGTTTGAAGCATAATCTAATTAGTATTAGCCAATTGTGTGATAAAGGTTTCAAAGTATCATTTGAAGCTTCTATTTGCACTGTTTCTAATCCCATTGATAATAGCATGATATTTACTGGAAATAGAAATAGCAATGTATACTTGATTGATTTAGATAATTTGTCTACTGGTAATCATTGCTTAGTTGCTAATAATGCTAATATAAATGAGATTGGATGGCTGTGGCATCATAGATTAGGTCATGCAAGCACACACCTAATTTCAAAATTAATTAGAATGATTTAGTAAAGGTCTTCCACAACTAGATTTTGAAAATAACAAAATTTGTGATGCATGTCAATTTGGAAAGTAAACTAGAAACTCTTTCAAAACTAAAAACATTGTTTCCACTTCTAGGCCACTTGAACTACTTCACATGGATCTCTTCGGACCTACTAGAACCACTAGTCTAGGAGGAAAGAAATATGGTCTTGTGATTGTAGATGATTATTCTAGATACACTTGGGTATTATTTTTAGCTCATAAAGATGAGACCTTTCCATTATTTTTGAAATTCTTCAAGAAGGTCACAAATGAGAAAAATAACATCATAGTGTCTCTTAGAAGTGATCATGGCACTGAATTTGAAAATCATTTATTTGAAAACTTTTGCATTGAAAATGGCATCCATCATAATTTTTTAGCACCTAGAACACCACAACAAAATGGAGTTGTAGAAAGAAAAAATAGAACTTTAGAAGACATGGCCCATACCATGCTATGTGAAAGCAACTTACCAAAGTACTTTTGGGCGGAAGCTATAAACACGGCATGTTACATTCTTAATAGAGCTTTAATTAGGCCAATCCTTAAGAAAACTCCTTATGAACTATGGAACAATAGAAAACCAAACATAAGTTATTTTCATGCATTTGGTTGTAAATGTTTCATTCATAATAATGGTAAAGATAATCTAGGAAAATTTGATGCAAAATCAGATGAAGACATATTCTTAGGATATTCAACATCTAGTAAAGCCTATAGAGTGTTTAACAAAAGAAACTTAATTGTAGAAGAATCTATTCATGTAGTTTTTGATGATCTTTAGCATCAAGTTCTGGAAAGATTGATGATGAAGAAGATACATACATATTAGAAAGGGACATTAAAAAATTAAATATAAATGTATCTTCAGATCATGAACAAGGAGCTAAAGATAATGATTCTCCTAGTGTTGATGTTGTTGATGCAAATCATAATGATGTAGATCTTCCTAGAGATTGGAGATATGCCTATAGTCATCCAAAAGAATTAATTATAGGTGATCCATCTCAAGGAGTAAGAACTAGATCGTCAATGAGAAACATCAATAATCATCTTGCATTTGTATCTCAAATTGAACCTAAAACTATTGAAGAGGCTGAAAAAGATAATAATTGGATGTTAGCTATGTAAGAAGAATTAAATCAATTTACTAGGAATAATGTCTGGACCCTTGTAGTAGACCTAAAGATCATTCTGTTATAGGATCAAAATGGGTATTTAGAAATAAATTAGATAAAAATGGCATAGTAATTAGAAACAAAGCTAGATTAGTCGCAAAAGGATATAATCAAGAAGAGGAATTGATTTTGATGAAACTTTTGCACCTGTAGCTAGATTAGAAGCAATTAGATTATTACTTGCTTTTGCATGTCATATGCATATCAATTTATTTCAAATGGATGTTAAAAGTGCATTTTTAAATGATTTATAAATGAGGAAGTTTTTGTTGAACAACCTCCTGGTTTTGAAGATCATGAATTTTCAAATCATGTTTTTAAATTGCACAAAGCACTATATGGTTTAAAACAAGCACCTAGAGCTTGGTATGAAAGATTAAGTAAATTTCTGATTGAAAATGATTTTACAAGAGGAAATGTTGATAAAACACTATTTTTGAAAAGAAAAGACAAGGATTTATTAGTAGTACAAATATACATTGATGATATTGTATCGGTGCTACTAACAATCTTTTGTGTCAAGAATTTGCTAAGTTAATGCAGGGTGAGTTCGAAATGAGCATGATGGGAGAACTCAATTTCTTCCTAGGACTTCAAATCAAGCAAAGCAAAGAGGGAATTTTCATCAATCAAGCAAAATACATAAAAGAACTTCTCAAGAAGTTTGGAATGGAGTCAATTAAACCCCTTGGAACACCTATGAGTCCTTCATGCAAATTAGACAAAGATGAAGATGGTAAGAAAGTAGATCAAAAATATTATAGAGGTATGATCGGATCTCTTCTTTACCTAACAGCTAGTAGACCAGATATAATGTTTGTTGTTTGTTTATGTGCTAGATTTCAATCTGAACCTAAAGAATCTCATTTAATTGCTGTAAAAAGAATCTTGAGATATCTAAATGGAACTAAAAATGTAGGTTTATGGTATTCTAGAGACTCAACATTGAATTTGATTGCATATTCTGATTCTGACTATGCTGGATGTAAACTAGATAGAAAAAGTACAAGTGGTGCATGTCAATTCTTAGGAAGTAACTTAATCTCTTGGTTTAGCAAAAAGCAAAATTCGGTTGCATTATCAACTGCTGAGGCAGAATATGTTGCAGCTGGAAGTTGCTGTGCTCAAATCCTTTGGATTAAGCAACAACTCGAAGATTACGGCATACCACTTGATAAAACTCCTATTAGATGTGATAACACAAGTGCAATAAATTTAACTAAAAATCCAATTCAACATTCAAGAACAAAACACATTGAAATTAGATATCACTTTATAAGAGAACATGTAGCTAATAATGAAATTTGTCTTGATTATGTTAATACTGAAGATCAATTAGCTGATATACTTACAAAACCCTTAAGTGAAGAGAGATTTTGTTATCTTAGAGGTGAATTAGGGATTTGTGACCCTTTGGAATGATTTTGAAACTTTAAGGAATGACTATCTAGATTCTTTTAATTTCTTGAAATTTCTTTCATAATTTTAAGGATAATTTATCTAGTCATTCAGGTAATTTGATTCTTCATATTCCAAAGATTTTTTAAAAATTTATTGACCCTATTTTGACAAGTTTCGGATGTTTGAAACTCATTTATTTTTCTCTGAAACTGTCAGTGGAGTCGACACCTCAGTTTGAGGAGTCGACACCTCTTTTGTGTCGCTCTCGGTCCTTGACCTTGGAGCCGACACCCGTATAAGTGGAGCCGACTCCAGTTCGAGCGCTAACTGTGTTAGTGACTTGGAGTCGACACCCGACTTTGCGGGAGTCGACACCTGGGGTCCCAAGTTGACTTTATTAGGGCAGAGTCGACACCTCCGTCATTTTCATCTTTTCAATCCCTATCCAAACTCTCTCCAAAACTCTCTCAAAACTTCCCCAAGCCAAATTTTCCTCAAATCGAACATTCCCAAGGACTCAATGGCACCAAAGCGGAGAGGATCAGTTCTTGGAGCGCCCGTGACCACCAACGCACGGCGAGGCATCCCGTCCGCGAGCCATCTCCGAGCGAAGATTCCTCTACTCCTTCGGATAATCCTGGTCCCTTATCTCCTCAGGTAGACACCTTAGCCGGAGAGTGATTACAATGGGTAGGAAAGTTGATTTTGAATTTTTTGAGTCCGAGGGCTTTTCAATTGGAAATCAAATCAAAGAGCTAGGTTGGGACAAAGTATGTTCATTGGATGTTCCCACCTATCCGACCCTAGTCAAGGAATTTTACTTCAATTTGTCAAGGGGTGACGGTGGGATTGTGAGTTTTATTAGAGGGAAAAGAGTCCACCTTACTTTTCAAAAGCTAGGAAATCTTCTGAGCATTCCTATCACTAGATTAGCAGCTGATATTCATAGTGAGAGGTCTGATGCACTATCAAGGATGTTGGGTAGAGAGGTTTCTAAATTTGAAGAGGTTAGGGCAAATCAATTACCCTTGGAGCTTAGGCTACTTTATAATATCTGCAATAGAATTTTATTCCCTAAGACTGGCCGATTTGAGTATGTCTCAGAGCGAGACATTGTGGTGATGGACAGTGTTTTGACAGGTCAGCCTATTAACCTTGCTGCAATGATGATTTTCTACATGGCCGAGGCTGGAGGAAAAAGGAGATCTTCACTGCCCTATGGTATGATTCTAACTATGGTCTTCAGGAGCCAAGGAATTATGATTTCTGATAGTGAGCCTTCAAAGAACCTTAGGCATACTGATTATTATAGTTTGGCTACTTTGTACCGGATGGGCTTTGTTAAGATTAATGGACAATGGGAAAGGAAAGGCAGTCTGGATGAGAGAGCCCCTGAGCTTAGATCTTCTGCACCATCTGAGGCTGGTCCTTCTGCGAGGCATCCTTCTCTAGAGCCCAGCAGTCCTACTCCTGCTCCTGCTCCAGTTCCTATTCAGCTACTTATGTCTTCTGTTAGATTTTCTGATGTTCAGATAGAGCAATTCAAGAGTTTATTGGCTGCTCAAAAGGAAGAAATGAAGACAGAGTTTGATAATCAGTTTATGAACTTGAAAGAGACCCTCTACTCTTTGGATGATCGCATTAGTAAGATTGAATCCACTCTTGGTTCCTCTGCTGAATCCTTAAAGACTGATCTCAAGAACATATTTGAAGAACTTAAGGATATTTGTGGAGACTCAGAAACCTACTCCAAATGCAATGCTGAGCTTCAGGATAAGATTATGACTGAATGTGGATTTGTTGATAGAAGATTAAAAGAATTTGTAGGGACTCAGAGTGATGGGATGGGAAGAATTTTAGAACATTTACAAAGGATTATTAGAACTAATCTGTGATTATCATCTAATGAAGTATAGGTTTTTGATTCAATGAAGTATAGGCTGTTGTTTGATGTTTTATCTTGAAATCTTAATGTAATGATGTATAGTTTGATGTTTGACAAAGTTCAATTTCTTTTTGTAATGCTTGACTCTTATCAGATACTTAATGAATATCTTTTGATCATTGAAAAATTATTTGATCTATCAATTTTGTCATTTTACTTAACTCTTCTTGATCTTTTTGTTGATTACAAAAAAGGGGGAGAGTTATGTAGTTATGTCGTATATGCATTGAATGTAAAATTCTAATCAAATATGCATTGTAAAACAAAAAGAGAAACATTGGTTTAAATAAGCATAGTTAAAATTGATATACTACCTTTTTAGTAACAAACACTATATTTCAGCTAAAAGGAAGCACGATTGTTAAATTGAACTTCATAGGGGGAGCTACCTTATTCAGGGGGAGCTTACATGTGAGGATCACATATTTGAAATTTTGATTTGAGAACTCTATTGTTTACTCATGCATATACTCAATGTTGTTATAATCATCAAAAAGGGGAGATTGTTGACCCAATTATTGATTTTGATGATTAATAAAAGATTTGAGTATATTCATTTTATTACTAATAAATTTAACAAGTGTTTCAGGGCTTAAAAATCTTTGATCAATCAAAAGACATAAAGAAATGTGTTTTGAATCCATTGCCAAAAGAAAGTTTCAAAATTCAGAGCTTGGAGTCGACACCTAGGAGATCTGGAGCCAACCCCATGGCCAATCAAATGTCTTTCTGATTTTTGGCACGGTCCGGAGCCGACACCCAGAGTTTCGGAGCCGACACCCATAGTTTTAGAGTCGACACTTACAGTGTCTGGAGCCGACTCCGATGCGGGAACAGAACGCATGTTTTTTGACTACTCTGGAGTCGACATTTACAGTCTTTCGGAGCCGACTCCCGAAAGTGGCAAGTCGATACTCAACTTTTTCGAAGCCGACTCCTCAACGAACTCTTGACTTTCTATTTTTGGATAACCGACTTGGAGCCGACACCTGAAAAGTTGGAGCCGACTCCAACCTGTCAGGAACGGATTTTTAAAATGCCAGATCAGCTCAAACAGTAATATTTTCATTTCACCTAACTTCTAACGGATATATTTTATATGGAAAAACTTTCAGGTACATTCCAATGGCTAGTTTCTCACCAAAAACATGGATTAAGAGAAATCTATAAAAGGGGGAGAACACTCGTTTGAAAAACGAAAAAAATAGAGTGAAAACAAACAAAAATCCGAGAAGTCTTGAGCTTGAAATCAAAGAGAAAAGAGTCCAAGTTCGAATCCATCTACTCCAGAAAGCTCAAAGAGAAATCCAAGGCATTCAAAATCAAAAATTGAAGGATTTTCCAAAAAAAAAAGAAAAAGAAGCCAAAAGCCCTGTTCTGTGATTTTCTAACTTCTCATCTGCAACATTTGCAAAGAATCCGAGCTGAGGCTGATTCAACATCTCCAAAGAGAAGAGGAAAAGAAGAAAAGAAGAAAACTCAAATCCAATCTGCTTCAAACAGGCTTTCCTAACCTTGTTAATTTACATTGAATATTTGCTCATTTAAGGAGCTGTTTGTTATTGTAAATACTTTTCATACTTGTTTTTGCTAATTTAATCAGGAGGATTGAATTAGTGGAGGTCGTATACCTCGGGGCAAGCTAGATTAGCTTGTATTTGGGTTTTGTGCTGGTGAGCCCAGAAAACCAGCTGGGTTCGTTGTGATCCTGGGGAAAACAATAAGTTCTGAGTTGTGAGCTTGTAAAACAACTCGACTGTAATCAAGAGGATTATAGTGTGGACCCAAGTAGATCTTGGGAGTGGACGTAGGTTTGGATACACCGAACCACTATAAAATCTTTGTGCTTGCCGTGCTTTGATTGTCTCTCTCTCTATCTCTTTGCTTGTGATTAATATTCGCTTTGCACTTAATTTTATTTATCTCAAAGCCAATCGTTTTTAAAGGTTAAATTTTTTAAGAACCCAATTCACCCCCCCCTCTTGGGTTGCCATCTGGGCCAACAACAGCGAAGGGTGGCTATCATAGTCTACCTCTGGTGGGTTGATGATTTTACGGCTGAGCTTCTCCAACCGCTGGTTGTACTCATCAAGCCGCTGCTTGGCATGGCGAGTGATCCGGCAATCGAAGGACCCCTCCTATGAAGATCCCGAAGTTAGGGAAGGATGGCATCGATGATGATGCCATTGCTCAGTCTCCCTCCCATGCTGCCACTTAGGAAAAGCGCTAGCATGGCAGGAGGGAGACCGAGGCCTCTTGGAGGCCTTTCAGCGGTAATTACTGGGCGAGATTCGACGATAGTGGGTCTCCCGCTGAGGGGATCTTCCATGGGTGAATTGTTGACTAGGTTGAACCATCCCCACACCTGACGAGGGTGGCCTTGGGTGCTGCTGCGCGGCCGCTGGCTGTTGTTGCAGCTCTTGGATTACTGCTATAAGTGATTGTACTTGCATGGTAAGGGCAGCGATTCAATCGTCCTGAGGTGGTGGCAGTGGCTATGTAGGAACATTGGCCTGGGGAGCTGGGAGACCGATCTTTGGCTGCTCAGCTCCCTGGCGATGCCCCCCAGCGTGGCTGGTGAAAATCTTCTAGGCGCGCGTTACCACCATCTTCTTGTTTGCTCAGGGGAAGAAAAGTCTATAGCTGGCTGGTTCGAAGCTTTCTACTTCTTTCCCCCTACCTAGCACGCCAATCTGTAGCTGCCATGTCACGTTCCTCGAACGTTGGGTAACGGGATGGATCCGAAGGATGGTGAGGATAGTTCAGGAATCTCCTAACACCTCCTCCTCGATGAGATTCCTGCAAGAAAGTCCCCGGGGATCGGTTACACCGGTAGGGACCCTCCAACGCTCAAGTGAGTAACTTGGGAAATAGTGATGAACAATGGACTAAAATATTTTAGCCAGAAAAACTTAGAGTTCAGATTCCTTCTCTCGTTATGAGCAAAGGTCCTTATACCTGCTCGGAAGTCTCCTTTACCCATCTTTTGGAAGGTTGTTGATTACGAGATGCTACTGTCTTGTAGTGGACAAGCGGCAAGGTTGATAGGGATAGGCCGCAACCACTCCTGAGTTTGTTGGGGATAGCCCTGTCCGTCAGCCTCCTACCAAGCACGGTTCCATAGGTCATAGGTGGGCTAGGTCACATCAGGCGTGCATCATAACTGGCAGTGGCCACGTGCAGTCGCAGGCGGTTGGTGGGCCACATAACAGTTGCAGGTGTCGAGGCCACGAAAGACTCCGACCAGGGAGTCCGAGGCCGAGGGGGACCGGGGAGTCCGAGGCTGAGGGTGACCGGGGAGTTCAAAGCCGAGGGGGACCCTGAAGTCCGAGGCCGAGGGAGACCCTGGAGTCCGAGGCCAAGGGGGTCCAGGGAGTCCGAGGCCGAGGGGGACCGGGGAGTCCAAAGCTGAGGAGGACCCTAGAGTCCGAGGCTAAGGAGGACCTGGGAGTAATCCGTCGGCCACTAAATCCATTAGCCTTAACGTGGTTTGATCAACCACATCAAATAGTATTATAATCTCATAAAAGTCATTCCTCGAGATATGTCTCCATAGTCAAATTGAGTCGAGTTGGATGGTTGGTACTCGAAAGCACCCATTTAATTCCCCTTTGTAAACATGTGGTGACAAGAAACATTGTTAGCATTTGAAAATATATCTCATTTGAAAATGTATTTTCACTTCAGTTCTACTTCTTATTGCTCTACCTTTTTCCATCTGTAATTCATATTCTGATACTATATATTCTCTTACTTATTTACATGGACGATATGATTATTACAAATTAAGAATAATCTTACTTGTATTCAAATTTTTAAGAAATATCTTAGTAAATAATTTGAAATAAAAGATTTTAACTTTTTTAATTATTTTTTTAGACTTTAAGGTATCCATTAATTCTGATAACTTTTATTTATCTCAAGTCAAGTATGCTTCAAATTTACTCTATATTAACAATTAGTTAGCAGCTTAATCTATTTTATTGTTATACGATCGGACATATCTTATGTTGTTCATCTTGTAAGTCAATTCATGACCACCACGATATGTCAAAGGGACATTGTTTCATGGCCTTTACTTATCCCATTCATTTGTAGAACTATGAGCATTCTCTAATGCTGATTAGGCTGATGATTTCACTAACGGAAGATCAATTATGGGATATTAATTTTTACTTGAAGATTCACTCATTTCTTGGCAAAGCAAAGAGCAAATAGTTGTTGCTTGCTCTAGTATGAAGGCATAGTATCATGCTCTAGCTTATACCACTATTGAGCTTTTATGGCTACATTGACTATAAGATCTAAGTGTTTTACAATTCTTAACTATCCCACTATACTGTAATAATCAAAGTGCTATATAAATTGCGCATAATGATATTTTTCATGAGCAAACTAAATATTTTAAGATTAATTGTCATTTTATTAGCCAACATTTTTTTCATGGCAATTCACATTTTGCTTAGTCTCTCCCACAAATCAACTTGGAGATACTTTACTAAGACTCATCCTCCCAAATGTTTTCATAATTCGATTTTCAAACTCGGGATGGATTCTACTTCACCACCTTGACTTTAAGGGGATGCTAAGAATATTCTCACTAGAATATTTGCTAAAATTTTAAGATATTTAATATGATTTGATGAGATTTTAGAATTTAGGATATTTGATATAATTTAATCAGATTCTAAGATTTGGAATATTTAATATGATTTGTTGAAATATTTTTAAAATATTTTGTTTATCTGTATAATTTTTAAGATTTCTAAAATCTTTGTAATTATCAATCCTAGTCCTATATAAAGGGTTGATCTATGCATATATATATATATATATATATATATATATAATACAATATATTTTCATCTTTATCTTTTCTTTCTTTTTTACTTTTTTAAATAATCAAGGTGTACATTTTGAGTAACCATTCAACCAAGCAATTATGATAATTGAGTTGCCCTCCACAACATATATAACTGAGGCAGGAAAGTTATTTAAACCTTTTTTTTAAACTAATCTGATGTTTTATATTCAAGCATCCTGATAAATGCTTCTGAAAATTGTTGAAAAATATTGCAACTTATCTAAGAGGTTGGGAAGTAAAGTCTTTAAAGGTCGAGAGGACGAGTCAGAAGGCGACCATAACAAATCGGAATGGTACTATCACATGAAATAAACCAAGCCAAAATTGATCTCTAAACCAGGATTTAATTGGGCATTAGAATATCCATTCACTGATCAAGTCAGCACCAACTCACTGTAAAAATACGTTCACTAAACCAGGACTTCAAAGTTGTCATGTCCAGTTAACAGCCTCATTTCACAAGTTAACTGGAAAGATAACGTAACATAAAAACAAGAATTTGCAGCTCCATAACATAACGACACCCTTAAAGTCCAAAAGATATGCCGTCACAACCAAGAACATTCTCAGAATGGTTACGACGGACCTGCTTCAATCTGGCCAGAACTTGCCAATGTTGCTCCCTTAGCTCCAACAAGGCAAAGGACCATTATTTTAAGGGGCTGTAGGAGTTAGCTTTCTGTTGTGCTGTTCCAACTCAATCTTGTGCTGCACAATTGTCTTGCAAGTCTGCTGCTATGCTAGAAAAATGTTTTATTGTCGCATGACGAATACTGCACGTTAATCTTCACCACTACTACCTCTCAACCGCACCACCACCGTCACCACCCATCACTACAGCTAAAAATAGAGTAACATAACTATATTTTTCTTAATTTCATTTTTGTTGGAGTTGCCTCCATGATTAGGCTAACAGATTGGACCCTTTTAAATATTTTTCTTTATATTCTGAATTTTAAAAATATTACGATTCATGTCCTGGCAGTTCATTAGGAAATTGGATGATAAAATGGTTTAAGACATGAATTAAATAAAAATAATTTGCCTTGCAAATTTGAATGCATTTTAGGCTTTCAGTTGTCCATGTTGGATAATTTTCCACAAACTAGTGAAAGCCTCTCCAGTTAGGCTTTCACCAATTTAGAGGGATATTTACATAAATCAAGAGGTCTTTTGAAACTCTTCTACCTTCGTATTAGAAAATGATCAAAATATTAGATTTTTTTTTAAAAAAATTGAATGGAGCCAACATCAGCAGCTTATACAAAAAATTGTCAAGCATAATTACTCTGTAGCATTTTGATGGAATTGATAATCCTTTGACTGAAATATTAAACTCTTTGGTCCTCTTTTAAGGAAAGATGCGGATCATCTTGACTCTTTGTTACGGCTTATAGCTCCCTTCAAACCAATCAGAATTGAAGACATGCTGGACTGAAAGCTTACAAGTACTGGTACATTCTCTATCTACTCCTTTTATAAGCACCTAAATTGTGAAGGTGTGATATAGAAATTTTAAAATATTATATGAAAATCTGCTTTGCCTTTGTAAGTCAAAGTATTCCTATAGTTAGCCTTAAGAAACAAATTGCATATTGGGGAGGTTTTCGCAAAGAAAAATTAGTCGGTAATTAGTGGCTTCTCTTTTTATGAAGCTTTAATAGAATTTGTAAGCCGTATCTTTATGAGATACCTATTTGCAAAAAGAGTTTGGCTTTCCAATAAAGATTTATTATCTTCTACAAAATGGCCAACCAAAATCTAAGACTTATAGCAAAATCGAAGAAAAAGATATATCAAAAGTAATTTTAGAAAAGCATAGGATTAATTGTCAATATGATTTGCAGCGAAATCTAATTGAAGTGCAAAGACTTAAAAAAAAAAAAAATCCTCTAGTAGCTTAATTCTTCAAAAGGCTCTACATCTATTTCTATCCCGATCTCATCTTTGCTCAGGCAATTTCATAGAGTCGTTATCTTTTATTGTAACTTCTTTCCCCCAATCATTTTTTTGATTATAGTCTTCTTGTATTTATTTTCACCTTGCCTCTTTTTATATCCTCCCTCTACTATCTCCCTTTCATTATAATCTTTTTTCTTTTATTTTTTGTATGTACCTATAAATATTTAATTTCTTAGTAAACTGATGAAGAAATGCCTAACTTCTCCAATTTTTCACCAAAAAAAGAATGCTAGAATATCTCCACAAGCCGAGAGAGAAGTGATCTATCAACTAATTTTTCCTCATTGGCCTTAGATTATGCAAAAAAGGAATTTTTGATGGCTGATCATCTCTAGTTGGCTTAGTTGGTCATATATTTTTGTTTTTTACATTAATGGAAATAGACTGCGCTAATTACAACTACTTTTACGAACAGTTAATATGGAAGGTTAATATTCCACCCATATTAAAGACTTAATTGCGACACTGTAAATGACTTCAAAAAAAGGATTAGTCATTTTACCCTAACCGTACGTGAGACACAGTCCGAACTTTAAATTAACTTCACTGCTTCTAGGCAATCCGTCATGATTGATTGTTGCCTACAATATGATATATCTCATCAAGTTGAACATTAAATTATGCATACATTTTAAAGAAAACCAAATGTTTGTTCTTAAGGTATATTGGCCAAATTTGATTTAGATTCTAGTATTGGACGGAAGAATTGATTAAATAAAAGTATGATCTGTTGGATTTTTTAATCCAACATTGGGCTTATATGTGAAATAATTATGTGTTGCGGACTGTCAAATAAGTTAAGCCCAATTAAAAGTGATCAGCTGAGGTTTAGTAATTTGGGCTTTAATATCTGATTAGGTGTGGCCCTTTAATGTGTAGAGACCTAAGGGATTATTTCTATTTTTATGATAGGCTAAAATAGAAATACCAAAAGGATAATGATAAAATTATCTATATATAGTGGTTATGGTCCCTGGATCGCATGTACGACCTTCTTCTCTGAATCTTATCATGAGAAAGAATAGCCTAGAGAAAATTCTAAAGGGCTTTCTAAGAGTATGTGTTGATCTGGAAGGCCAACCGCAGGGCTCTGGAGAGCAATCAAGTAATATGGATTCAGGTACGCTTTCGTTTATCGGTTATGGATTTTTGATGATTAAACATGAATGATTCTTGGGCTTCATGGTGATGGTCTTCACCAAAAGGTTCTGATCTTATTTCCAACAATTGGTATCAGAGCCCTATTCATGTTTAATCATTGAAATTTTTTTTTGGTTATATGCATTAATATTCGTATTTATGCATATAACTTCTTTGGTTTTATTCAGCAACCGTGAGACAAATACTCATTAGTTTAAAATTTTGTTTTGATGCCAATGATATTTTTTAATATCTGTAGATCTAATTTTTAAATAAAATAAAGGTCATAGTGCATCAAAACTTTATTTTACTTCTGGGTTAATGATCATGAATTTTGATGTTGAGAGCGAAAGATATTTGCTGCATCTTGAAACTAGTCTCATGATCTGGAGATGAAGTTTTTCATTTGATAGGATAAAGCTTAATTATGGATAAAGTTAAATCTATATTTAATTTATTTTAAATAAAAGAATGCATCATGGAAATTATGGGATAAGTATGAAATTTAGAATAAAATTTAAGCGGCGGGCTTCCGCTCGCGTGGAGGAAGATGTCCTCCAACGTGATCATGTGAAGATCTTGGGAAGGAACGGCTGGTAGCCAAGCAAAGAATTTTTTTTTTTAAGTTCAATGGCCTTCCGGTTGTGCGAGCCAGGGGAGCGTGAGCGCTCTGGACTTTCGGCACCAGCGGGATTTGTGGAAATCTGGATTTGGCCGTTTTTTAAGGGAAAAAAAAGGGAAATGACATATTCCGCTTGGTTCCATGAAGATATTGTTTGGGGGTGTTGGGACTCCTTTCCCTCATGTGATCGTGGAAATCTCCAAATCTGATGCAATCTTAGAATTCCGCTGGATTTGGCCCTTTTTTAAATAAAAATAAGGATATACTCCGTTTGGTTCCATGAAGATATTGTTTGGCGTTGGGACTCCTTTCCCTCACGCAATGGAAATCCAAAGGGTTTTCTTTCTGCTGCCAAAAAAAAAAAAACCACATGGAATTCCTTGGGCGTTGGGATATAATGTTTGGATTTCCGCTGCTGAGATAATGCCGCTGGAAATCTTATTTAATGCATGACATTTAATGCATAGAAGGGATCACGTCTATAAAAAAAAAATAATGCATGAATTTTGGACCGATTCATGCCTTTGGCAATATTTTCGGACTTTCATTAAAAATTATTATTTTTAACTCTATGAGCATGAGTAACCTCCTTCCGTATGGTTTAATTGGTTCCATAAAGTAAAGCTTTTATAACGATTGAGTTGGAACAACAAAAGAACATATCGTTATTTTTAAAGAGGTTCAATCAAATTCAAATTAATGGTATTTTTATGCCTAATAAATTTATCTTAAACTAATTGAAACAAGATATCACCAAAGTGACCTCTCTTGTGTACATGGTTCATGAAGGATGTTAGATGTTGTGTATGTGTATGTTTCATGCGGGTATTAATCGGTCCAAAGGAAGGTTAATGCCTGGCCGAACTACACATATGTGTGATGGTAAACACATAACGATTATAAGGATTTACATATGAGTAATAAGTCGATCCAAAGATAGATTTATTATTTGACATGCATTATTGTTAGTGTTTGATCATTACAACAAGAGTACCACTAGCAGTTAATATTACTGTCCAAAGACTTGATATTAATGTTGCACTGGGTATCTTGAGATGAGATTTACCATTAATTTAAATTTATTGATATTTGGGGTTAATTATTTATATGAGCATGTTATTTATGTATTACTTTTATTTTACAGCTAATGTTGCTACTATTTCTGCTAACCTCAATTCAGTGTCGGTCCTTTGTGATAATAACTTCAAGGGCAGGGATAAAGACAAGAAAATAAGGAATAAGGCTGCTAAGGGTCCAGCAAAAAGAAACAAAATCAGGATAAAGACAGTTGTTTCTTCGATAATAAGTCTGGACATATTAAGAAGGAATGTTCCAAAATTTCATGCATGGGATGAAAAGAAAGGTATATTTCTTAATATGGTCTGTTCTGAAGTAAATATAGCTTTAGTACCTAGAAACACTTGGTGGTTAGATTTTGGTGCTACTACAAACATCAGTGTTTCAATGGAGGGTTGCCTAAGCTACCGAAGGCCAACTGATGCTGAAAGACGCATTTATACGGGAGATGGCAAGTCGGTAGATGTGGAGGCAATTGGGCATTTTAGATTATTATTAAGTTCTGGTTATTATTTGGATTTGAAAGAAACTTTTGTAGTACCGTCCTTTAGACGGAATTTGGTTTCTATTTTAGCTTTGGACAAATTAGGATATTGTTGTTCATTTGAAATAGTCAGTTTAGTCTTTCGTTAAATTCAATTATTATTGGAACTGGTTCTCTTATGGTGTATGACAATCTATATTTGCTTGATACTGTTGCTTTTTATAATGAAACCCTGAATATGGAATCAAGAGGTACTAAGCATAAAATTTGCAATGAAAATTCAAGGACATTATGGCATAAGCAATTAGGTCACATCTCTAGAAATAGAGTTGAACGACTTGTGTCAGATGGAATTTTGGATTCTCTCGATTTTACAGACTTTAATGTCTGTGTTGATTGCATTAAGGGCAAATAGACCAAAACAAAGAAATTGGGTGCATATAGAACTATGGAAGTCTTAGAGTTGATACATACGAACATTTGTGAACCATTTCCTACACCTTCTTGGAATGGTCAATAGTATTTTGTATCATTCATAGATGATTATTTAAGATATGCATACTTATTTCTTATTCATGAAAAGTCCCAAGTCTTGGACGTGTTCAAATCATTTAAAGCTGAAGTTGAGCTTCAGCTCAACAAAAGGATTAAAGGAATCAGATCTGACCGTGGTGGTGAATATTATGGTAGATATGATGGATCAGATGAACAACGTTCAGGACCATTTGCCAGATACCTAGAGGAGTGTGGAATTATCCCACAATACACCATGCCAGGGTCACCTAGCATGAATGGTGTATCTGAAAGACGAAACAGGACTCTTAAGGATATGGTAAGGAGTATGATTTATCATTCTACCTTACCAGAGTCACTCTGGGGAGAGGCACTAAAGACAACAACCTACATTTTGAACAGAGTACCAACTAAAGCAGCTATCAAAACACCTTATGAGCTTTGGATAGGATGGAAGCCTAGTCTAAAGCATTTTCATGTTTGGGGATGTCCAGCTGAGGCAAGGCCTTATAGGCCATATGAAAACAAATTAGACTCCAGGACAGTGAGCAGCTATTTTATTGGGTATTCTGAGCGATCCAGGGGTTTCAAGTTTTATGATCCCAAATCAAGGATAATTTTTGAGATGGGAACTGCAACGTTCTTTGAGGATATTGAGTTTGGGGGAGAAATAAAGTTAGAGACTTTGTCTTTGAGGAGGAATTGGAACCTACTACTCTTGTTGAAGAGCAGCTAGTTCCTATTCCTATAATTGCTTTTGATAACGATCAAGTTGCAATTCCAGAACAACAAGAAATTATTGTTCAACCCTCAGAGGTACAAACTCAACAACCTCAAGAACAAGTGCATCAAGAAAAAGTGCCTTTGCGGCGATCCACTAGAGAAAGGAGGAATGCTATTCCAGATGATTATATAGCGTTTCTTCAGGAACATGAGAAAAATAATGGCGTGATGGAAGATGATCCTCTCAACTTTCTTCAAGCCATACAAGGTTCCAATTTAGCAAAGTGGATTGAAGCAATGAAAGAAGAGTATAAGTCTATGCAAGACAATAAAGTTTGGGAACTTATCCCATTACCAGAAGGTGTGAAACCCATTGGTTGCAAATGGATTTTTAAGACCAAACGAGATTCAAAGGGTAATGTGAAAAGGTTTAAAGCTCGTCTTGTGGCTAAAGGCTATACTCAAAAGGAATGGATTGACTTTAAAGAGACCTTCTCTCCAGTTTCATCGAAGAACTCTTTTAGGACAATCATGGCTTGTTGCACATTATGATATGGAACTCCATCAAATGGATGTCAAGACGACGTTTCTCAATGGAGACATTGATGAGACAATTTATATGGCACAACCAGAAAACTTTGTGTCAGGAGACTAAAAAAAAATGGTTTGCAAATTGACAAAATCCGTTTATGGGTTAAAGTAAGCTTCTCGTCAATGGTACCATAAATTTTATCAAGTAATTCTCTCATTTAATTTTGAAGTGAATGCAGTTGATGATTGTGTGTATCATAAGTTCAGTGGGAGTAAATATATTTTTCTAGTTTTGTATATGGATGACATTTTGCTTGCCACAAATGATATAGGCATGTTGCACGAAACCAAGAGATTTCTATCAAGCAATTTTTAAATGAAAGATCTTGGTAATGCCTCCTTTGTATTGGGAATCTAGATACATCGAGATCGTTCTCAGGGTATCCTTGGATTATCACAAAGGAGCTATATCGATAAAGTACTTAAGAGATTTGACATGCAAAATTGCAAACCAGGTGATACCCCTATCGCTAAAGGAGATAAATTTAGTATTAATCAGTGCCCAAAAGGAAACCTTGAAGTTGAAGAGATGCAGAAGATTCCTTATGCTTCGGTTGTAGGGATGCTAATGTATGCTCAAGTTTGTACACGTCCGGATATTGCGTACATTGTTGGAGTGTTAGGTAGATATTTAAGCAACCCAGGTATGGATCATTGGAAAGCAGCCAAAAGGGTTATGAGATATCTAAAAAGAACAAAAGATTACATGCTCACATATAGGAGATCAGATCATTTTGAGATCATTGGGTATTCTGACTCCGACTTTGCGGGATGCCAAGATAGTAAAAGATCCACTTCGGCTATGTATATCTGTTAGGTGGTGGGGCTATTTCTTGGAGAAGTGCAAAACAGACACTTATAGCTTCTTCTACCATGGCAGCAGAATTTATAGAATGTTATGAGGCATCCAATCATGGGATATGGCTAAAAAATTTTGTCACTGGGCTGCGCATATTGGAAGGAATTGAAAGACCGCTAAAGTTATTTTGTGATAATAAGTCAGCCGTATTGTATTCCAACAACAATAGGAGCTCAACCAAGTCAAAGCATATTGACATCAAGTTCCTGGTTGTGAAGGAAAGAGTACAGAGTGGTCAGATTTCTATAGAGCATATAGGGACAAACTCCATGGTTGCATATCCCCTTACAAAGGGTGTGCCCAAGGTCTTTCATGAGCATACTTCTCACATGGGCGTTATAGAGCATGACGATGCTTAGATTCAGTGGGAGTTTGTATTGCTTCTATTTTATGCTTTATGTTTGGTTTGTACACACTTATGTGTTTGGATATTTTCTGATCAGAAATAAAGTATTGCATTCAGTTTAGTACACTCTATACAATTATGTTAAAGTTTTGATCTCACTCAAGTTTAAGAAGGACCAGTTGGAAATAGGCATGTTAAGATCACATTACATGTAATTTTCATGCTACACATCCACATCATGATCCATGTCATTCAGTTGTGTCAACATACGTGACCATTGATGGGTCGATTTATGATAGATATAACAAAGGCCACTTTGATCCTATGTTGGTATGGTTGATGGACCATATTGATTATAGATACATTTCAGTAATGACAGTAAAATTGAGCTCATTTGGTTATTTTTGCAACATAATTATAAGGTTACACATATAGCCCAGTGGGAGATTGTTGGATTTTTAATCCAACATTGGGCTTATATGTGAAATAATTATGTGTTACGGACTGTCAAATAAGGTTAAGCCCAATTAAAAGTGATCAGCTGAGGTTTAGTGATTTGGGCTTTAATGTATCTAATTAGGTGTGGCCCTTTAATGTATAGAGACCTAAGGGGTTATTTCTATTTTTATGATGGGCTAAAATAGAAATACAAAAGGATAATGATGAAATTATCTATATATAGCGGTTATGGTCCCTGGATCGCATGTATGACCTTCTTCTCTGAATCCCATCATCAGAAAGAATAGCCTAGAGAAAATTCTAAAGGGCTCTCTGGGAGTACGTGTTGATCTGGAAGGCCAACCGCAGGGCTCTGGAGAGCAATCAAGTAATATGGATTCAGGTACGCTTCCGTTTATCGATTATGGATTCTTGATGATTAAACATGAATGATTCTTGGGCTTCATGGTGATGGTCTTCACCAAAAGGTTCAGATCTTATTTACAACATGATCGACTTATATATATATATATATAACAGGATTAATCATCAGATCGTTGATATGTAGTAGAAGGTTTTACAAGATGGAATCATCGTGTCTACTGGCTTTGAACACCAAGTAATTCCTTCTTCCATGGCCTCACCAGCAATTAGAATATGGCCAGTTACAACAAAGAAATCAAAATCATGGGAAGCAGCTAGCCAGAGTGTAACCCCCGGGACTCAACGTGGGAACCTTGGATCGAGTGATGCCTGGGACTCCCACGGTTACGCGTGGCGGTTGGGTTTCCAATTCCCGTGTAACGAATGGGTTTCCTGAGTCCCTAGATCGAGGCATCACGTGGGGTTTATATTGGGATGGAGGGTGACTCCCTCCTTCAACCCGACGCTCAACTCCTTCAGGTAATCTTCTGTCCATGTTATCATTGCTATTGGGAAGAAGAAATTGAGTGAGAGAGAGAGAGATTGTGATGGAATTGCCCGCGACTGTGCTGCAACCATGGTAGCCGGTCTTGATTTTGATTTGGGCTCGGCAGCGTGCCTGCCTCGGTCGGCAGCCCCACTGGCACCAGGGAGGCGTCTGGTGGGGTACTGGAGGTGTGAGAGAAGGAGGAGGGGGCTGGAGGCCCTCCTCCTGGGCTGGAGCTGAACCGGCTCCCGCTGTCGGTTCAGGGCCGGTGGCGTGCTCGCCACCTCGCCGGGCCTGAGCTTCGATCAGCGACCTCCATTGGTGCCAGGCATGCATTCGGTGGAGGTTCGATCGGCCATGGTGGCTAGCCGTGCCGCCGGCATGATTCCTAGCTGCGGTGGATCGTGAGAGAGAGATAGAGAGAAATTGGAGAGAGAGAAAGAGAAGGGGGCCATGGCCGGCTCTGGTCCGATCATCAACGACCGGGCCGCTCGAATTTGGCTGACGACGGCCTGGCCGCTGGCACGAATTCCCCTTGTTTCGGTTGAAACAGGGGAGCGGGGGGGAGAAAGGAGCTTGGGCCGGCTGGGCTGTCCAAGATTTGGGCCCTGTTGGGCCGGTTCAAGAGCCCTTTTTGAGCCCTGTATCGGGTTGAGAATGGCAAAATAAAATTATAACCCGATTCTGTGTTAAATCTAGTTTCTTGGGGTATTTTTAGTTTCCCATTTGGGCGTATATAATGGGATTTATTCAACCCAAAGTTGGGCCCGTGGATTAGTCTGGGTAGAGTTTTAAGAGTCACTTTATTATTCAGATTTTAGAGATTTAATTGTGAAAAATGATTCTGTAGGTGCCCAGATGTCTAAATAGCTGGTTTACCATTTGGAATTGCGTACTAAGATAAGTAATCCAATTATCATGAATTTTATAATATTTAATATGTAATGTTTGGAATTATAGTTATATTACACTATGTAGAGATTTAAGAATAACGACGCTAAAAAGTAATTTACCGATGCTTTCTTAGCATCGGAAAGCCACATTTTGAGGCGTCGTGAAGCGTCAAAATAGCATTGGCATAGCGGGTGTGGAAAAAAATTTTACTGACGCTTTATAAAGCATCGGAAGATTTCTGCCGACGCTTTTAAAAGCGTAGGCAATGTTCCCGACGCTTTATAAAGCGTCGGCAATGTAGCGGCTAATTTTTTTTCCAGACGCTTTATAAAGCATCGGCATCGGAAATATACTCATTTTCGGTTGTAATCGGCTTGGCTAATTTTTTTTCCCGACGCTTTATAGTGCATCGGCAACGGAACTTATTTTTCTCCTCCCATATTTTAAAGCCCAGAACAAGTTGCTGAATGAATCAAATTTAAAAATCCGAGGAACTATGGCTTGACTCTTCCAAGATCTATAAAAATTAAGCACAAGACTCCGTGTTTCTCATCAAAATTGATTAGGTGACATTGACAAATGAAAGAACAACACTGGTAAAAATAAATAAATAAATAAATGAACAAATAAAGCTAACAGCTTGTAGTAATATTTGACCAAATAAATATTATCACATATACTCACGGTGAAAGAAATTAGTCAATCATTTTTCCACCACTTTGTTCATGAATATATCAAGATTAGTACAGAAAAGAACTAAATTATCTGCACCCCAAGAGAATTTAATATTTAGACCATTACCTGGATAAAGCCAAATGGTATGCAGAGGATCTTCACCCCTACATGTAAGTCAAACACCAATTATCTCTGACACATATTCTTCCCCTACTTTCCATTACAAGGCCTTTCATTTATTTGAGGTTGCCAAAACTGACCCCCTTAACCACATGTTACCATTAGAAGAAGCCAAAGGAAGATGCAGGTAATTAATTTAATATTAGAATAAGCCCTGCTTAGCTCCATTCAATCTTGCTCCTCAACACTAATTTCTTTAAATTTCAATTCAAGACTCTTTATTAATTTCTTTAAATTAACGGTTATTTAAATTCCAATTGTCAGTATGCATATGAGGGTATTCTTGTCATTAATCTAGCTAAACAGCTTATGACCCAACAAAAAAAAACCAACATAATCTGTTCCTCTTTCTTTTTCGTTGTCCCTATTAACCTGTCCCTCTTAACCTCTCTCGTGCTAGAGTTCTCAAAGCAACTAACAGTCGCAAATATCATTCATCACTGTTTGTTCCTCAACATGGCAACAATAGTATACCCACACCCATTTTAAAGGGCTAAACTGTTCACCTACTTAGACCGCGTGACATCATTTTAGATAAACAATAAAAAAAAGCTGATAATGAAATACATGGCATGGAAATAAAACTAAAGAGTTACCCAACTTAGACATAAATTTCAATTCAAATCTGAATAACTCCAACAAATATACAATAAGGGATGTAATTACTTCATTTTACAACCAAAAGTATCTAACCTGAAAAGATAAAATCACATTGCATTCTTCACATCCAAATTACAATTTCAAATATAAATTTCACTGCAATCAACTAAGAGATAGTTTGATACAATATAAAATTTAACAAAATTTAAAAATAGATGAAATGAAAGATATAAAATAAAAAAAGCCGAAGTCAATGATCTTACTGAAAAAAAATCAAATTAAAATCGTTGCATGAAATAAGTTGTAATAAATATTTACATAAAAGTCCCTCGACTCATCTCTGACAAAAGTGCCATCATCATGAATATGAGTCATCTGGTAAAACTCCACCTTACGGGGTTCTCGCCCATGCTCATCCATCTACAAGAAAAATTATAGATATCGCAATATGCTTTCATATACCTTTGGGGCTGATGCAATTCAAATTAATTTCAGGTCATAATAAAGCTTAAAATCAAACACATAGGAGGTGCACTTTTGAAGAAGAAAAAGAGTAAGCTCTAGAATTCGCCTTGTATGCTTAGCATTGAGTCAGTTTGTTTAGCTTGCAGATTGGAGGCTTCGGAATGTTCTGACAATAATCTTTGATGATTAGGTGTTGTTTATAGTGTGTATGATGAGGTTCCAGCATGGCCAGGGCGTGAAAGGGATTGTGCTGAAGAGAGATGCTATTTTGGCCTGAGAATAGCTCAAGGACTAATTGAGTTTGAATGTGAGAACTGGACTAGTAAACAGATGTGGGTGGGTGCAGTACAAAACCTGCTTCGACAAGTAACTGCTAGTTCAGAGCAAGTAGAGCCCTCCCTAGAAGTACTAAAACTCAATCAGGAGAGAGTTGTGGAAAACATTCAGTTCTAGTCTAAAGCAAGTTGTCTACGTCCTTATAGATGGAATACTCAATCTATATCATCGTTTGCTGTTTCTACCCTCACTCATAGTGTTATGGAAACTATGATAGGATAAGAATTCATCTGAATGATTTATATTATGCAAAATGTGGACTTCTTTTTCCATATATCTTGAAGATGTCCTATAAAAAGATGCAGTATGGACATAGGGACTAGTGAATGATAATCAAATTTTTTTGTTGTAAAAGATAACTATTTATTGGATGTCTTATCCTGAAAAAAAGCATGTCAGAGAAATACTTCTGTGAAATATTGTTGTCTCTCAGTTATAAAGAAAACCAGATTAGTGAGGTTTTCTGATTCCTAAAAGGTGGAAATGTAGTAGTGCAGTTATGTATTTTAATCTCCTATGTTTGGCATGGTACGAGAAATATGGAATTTTGAAGCATTCTTTCTCTAATTGAAGGAAATGAAGATGGTCAAACATGATGCAAAAAGACCACAATGATGACAATATAAACCAAACAGGTAGGATGGATATCAAATGGAAGAATTCTAATACAACTGAATTAATGGATCCTTCATTTTTATCTACAAGAAAAAGATCTCAGCTTGTTCTCTTATCATCATCAGTAGCCCACTAGAATCCTAGATCAAGTCAGTTATGTTTTCTTTCTAAAGAGATACCAGAAAAAGGCTATAGATATAGCTATCTAATTTTGTCCCCATCTGATTCATAGCTGAGATTGTTACATTGCCAGTGCAGTGTCCTATCTCTTTTTACCAAATGCAAACATCAGCATTTGGGAAGGTTTCAGCATAGTACAACATCTGTAAGAATGGGAAGGGACTGTGCGACTGGATGATATTTTGTGCAAGTTGTGATCATGCTTCGGTTGAATATGTTTATCTAAATGGAAACAAGTTCACTGGAACATTGCCGAGCAATCCATCAGCTTATCAATGGTTAGTTGTATTGGATGTCCACAACAACCAATTACCAGAGAGTATAGGACTTGCTACCGCTCTGGAGTACCTTAATCTTGGAGGAAATTATTTCCATGGCAACATACCACATGATTTATGTAATCTAACATATCTTCTACTGTTAGACTTATTTTCAGGAAAGAAACTCAGCTTTGGTTTAGGTTTCTATAAGGTCCAATTAATTTATACAATTAATTTATTCCACATGTATCACGATAGACATGTATCACAATATATCATTATAATAAGTAAATGCTTTGATATAAAAAATATAAATTTATACAATTAAGGAACATACGAACTCTTGTCTGACTTGTGCATAACTCTTGGATCCCGATGTATGAGGAGCAGACAGGGCTGCTCGTGCAGCTTTACCAATATTAGAATATGTCTGCAAAATTAAGTAAATATACTTGTTATATTCTGAAAGTAAAGCATATATGTATATATAATGTACAATAAAAATCAAATATTTTAATAGTATCTTAAAAGATTAAATTATAAGATACCTTTCCCCTCTCCGAGAACCAGTAATGAACCAACTCCATCCATTGATGAGGGGGTACATCAGAGGACAAGTAAAAACTACCTGCTCCTCAGTCATATCCGGCAACTTGTGCTTCATTTTCAACTGTGCCTTATATTCTTTCCATTTTCGGTTGAGAGACTTCATTACAAAATCATGAGAGGATGGCGGTAGTAGAAACTTGGCCTACAAAAGAAATATCATAGAACCATAGCTGCATGCATCAAGGCTATTGGCAACCCTGCTTCTAGATTCATAGAAATCAATACATATCATTTGACAAATAACATGTTTACATGACAATTGTGTTAGAAGAAATCCAACTAAATTTGATAAAAAGAATAGGAAAAAATGGTTTAAAATTTGTAATTACAAAATATAAATAGAATACAACAATGTTTGAGTCTTGACATGACCGGATAGGCTTCTTAGATTGCAGTGGTCCATATTATTGTAGTTGGTAAGCGGAATTCAGTTTTAGGACTATTGATATAAATAGCATTATAATAAAGAGCATTATAAGATGATGATTCAAAAGAAATTCCCATATATGTTAATCACAACTTGTCATACATCCTCGTCCAGGCCTTTGAGCTTATATAAATTCGTTGCTTGTTCATGTTTTCTGCAATTGGTAAAGCAAGACAATTTTTTAACTGTACTTTAAATCTAAAAAAAGACTGATCAGAAATAGGCCTTTCCACAGAAAATGGAAAAGAATCTTTCTTTAACTTATTTAACAGCTTTAGATATCTTGCAGAATAAATGTCCAGATGTTGGATAATGATATCTCAACAGCAATTTTTTTTTTAACAAAATGACTTTTGATCCGGTTCAAGATGTGTAGAAAGAAATCTTCATGTTAACATGGTGGTCTCCTAGGAAATGATTAGATGGCCCAATATCGTAAAGGCAAAGAACCAATTAGTCTGGACTCTGGACTACGATAGTTTTGACCTCTACTGAGCTAGTGAAACACAACCAGCATCCTATAGAAATCTAAAATGCCTTACTTCCATTCTTATGGAATGAACCACATGTCCATCTTCTATGAGTGCGACAAATATCTGAGCTAGCATGTAACAACTCAACCTCAGAATATAGCTTAACCTAGTATCAAATGCTTTCCATGCTAGACTATCTATAGGATGTCTCAACATTCCATCCTTCGTATGCCCTTCATCATGCCATCTCATTAATGAAGCTATTTTTGATGATGAATATAGCCTTCTTAATCGAAGAAAAAGAGAAAAGTAATGCAATACCTTCGTTGGTTTTTTTTTTTGTTCGTTACGTCATCCTCATCCTCTTCATGAGTTGTCCATCGTGAATATCCACATACATTGCATGACTCTCGATCAGCATTTCCACCATGATATAACGTACAGTCTTTCGGACAACTATGAATCTTTTGATATCCAAGATCCAATTTGTTGATAACTTTCTTTGCTTCATAATAAGAGGATGGTAAATTGGTGCCTTCTGAAATGCATCCTTTAGTAATTTGAGAAGCATGGTAAAACTCTCTCCGGACCATCCATTCATATATTTTATATGAAATAAATGTATAAGAAAAGAGATCTTAGAAAATTTCAAACAACCCGGATATAATTGTTCATCTGCATCTTTAATTAAATTTTGATACCGAGCTAACTCAGTAGTTGATGATTGCATCTGCTCCTCAACAAATGTTTGTTCCATAAATATAAAACTATCACATATTCCATCCGTTCCATGTATATTAATTGAACCTTCAAAGTTTTGAAGACCATGTCGAAAAGCATATGTGATCAAACCTGTCATATCATCTCCTACAAGGTTATCTTTCATATTATCAGATCCAATATCAGATGAGGAGGGTTGATTACTTGATATTGGCAACATACATTCTCCATGGAAAACCCACTCAGAATAACCTCTTGCAAAACCATTCCATATCAAATATTCTTCAACGGTTTGTGGATCTAGAAAAGAATTGTTAACACATCGTCGACACGGATATGAAATCTTTTCATTCAAACTACTTTTATCCATACCAAATTTAATGAAATCACGAACTCCATCAAAATATTCTTTAGTATTTCTCGTTTATTTATCCAAATTTTATCCATTTTAGGATAAATGATCGATAAACAACCAATTTTATCCAATATCCTACAAGTATTTCATCATCATAAGTGTTCAATATTTACAAATATCTAAACAATCAGATACAACAACAATTCAAAATATAAATAGTAATATGATAGGAGAATAATAAATAGATGAAATCTTGAAGAAGAAAAAATCAGTAGATTTCCAACCTAGTCCCTAGTTCTCGCCTCAGAATTAAATGAATGAAACTCGAAAGCCATAGATGGAGGCAGATTTATGAAAATATTGACTGAAATTTATGCAGGAGACCAATGAATGGAGAAAACTTATCGAAACCCATCTTGAAGAAGACAGCAGTAAGCAACCCTTCTTGTTTCTTTTGCTTGGGGTTTGCTGCTTTAATAGTTATGTTTATCATATATCATCACTAGTTTTGAGTTGGTATGGCTGCAGTCTAGTCTTTACAAAATGCAGATTAGTTAGAATTTGAATTTCCATAACCAAGGCAGATTAGTTACAAAAGGTTAATTTTGGTGCTAATCATTAGGTTATTATTGCCAACATGCAGTCATAGATAACCACTAAACTTCCATGCCATAGATTCTCACTCAATTTGACCTTATTTTTTGAAAAAAAAAGGTCCATCTATATTCTGTTTATATAATGTCTTTTTCTGTTTATTTTTCTTTATAGATCTTATGGTTTGAAACTGTTGTGACAGGATCCTTCTGGAGCTCCAGTCACTGAAGAAAAGGAAGCAGCAACTCAAATTGGCAAATTGCCCATCTGCAACAACCACTCAACTGTCACCTGGCCTGCTTACATCCGATCAAGAAGACTCAGCGACCAAATCACACTCCATTTAGTTCACTGGAGAATACACTCCCTGTTAAAGTGCTCAGCATCCAAAATGTTTTTCACCCAAAGTTAGTCAGATGAATGCAAACCATCTTATAGGACTAAGGGTATAGGCCTGTCCTAGCCTGCTATGGTTGTACTCTTCTGTTAAGTGTTTTTTTCCTTCTCATTCACTTGTTAACTTCATTTTAGTTCTCCACCAAACAGCTATACATCAGACCATGGACGGTAATCATCTTCAACCATAACAGGGAATTGGTCTTCCAAAAAGTTTAATTGTTATGTTAAACAAAAAACAAAAGGAACATATAGAAAGTTAAAAGGTTGAAATGTTATTCACTTATCCAACATTTCAGCAATAGCAGAAAACCATATTAAAATAAGCCAACCAATATATGCAGACTTGCACACAAAAACCTATTAAAGAACAAAGTTAGTAATGGAATATGTCTGAAGAACAGCAAAATAAAGCAATCATTTACTAATGTCAATGTTTCACCAGTGTAAATTGACAATTAGACTACATAACAGCATAAAAACAGTTGATCATCAGGAACTGACATAAATAACTACAATCTTGAACTTAAAATACTTAAAATTTCATGCATCAAAACAGTTCTACAAAGCGGACATATGGAGATTATAAACACTAGGTCATGTGATTTCTCACAGTATTTGTAATGAAAATGCTCATGGTATGCGAGGTACAGGGAAGATAACAACTACTGACATCAATTTTATACCATAGGACCACAAATCTACTTTGCTATTTCCAAGCTCAACCATTAAGTTGTGGTTTGGCCTTCATGATGTGGTTACTAGAAAAATTAAGAATTCGGGGAAGGGCACATATAATTGGGTATGCTATCTCTAAAGAATGGAAAGAAGACTATAAGGCGGTGAATAGAAATATTATAATTATAGGAGGATGCATCTCTTCACCCTTGCCACATCAGGTATGTTGTCTCTGAAGATGGAGAAAAGGATTGAGATGGTGACTTTAGCGATGGCGTAAATATAAGATATTTGGTGTTTGGGATCAATTCACTCTTGGACCAGGATTCGGCAGCTGGAACAAAAAAAAAAGGGATGCCAGAAGAAGGCGAAATGTTTGGGAAGAATTTAGGCAACTAGATATTTAAAAAATATTTCTATAATTTGTAGAGTTTAAACATGCTGATGGATTAGTAAACATGTATTCAATTAAAGACAAGCAGAAGAGATAAACAGCAACAAATAATAGCAAGAGACACCCAATAGATAGCATTGTCGACTGTTATCTCTATTTGCTCCTTAAATGGATCGTGAACATTTTGTGAATAAATCGTGAAGTTTATGGATCATACAATAATTCTTGATAATCATTTGGCCAATCAAAATTTCATGAATGATGTGAGAACTTCTCAAAGTTCATAGAATGTTATCAATACAAAATCAGGATAAGATTTTAAGGGAGTTCAATTCCTATTTCTGCTTGTTTTCGTAGAGCACCAACAACACGAAGACCTGCCTTGATAATATATCTGCGACCAACCTTTTCCTTCAATGTTTGCTGCAGATTATGGATTTTGGAATGAAAATTAAACAGCTTTCACTGCTCAAGCAGGAGACGTTACCAATATGATGAGTCAGAGGAGGTTTCACCGACCAGCCGCCGCTGGCTAATTTATAGAGTTCAAACTTGTTACGATCCAACCATTTTGGGATCAAGCATATAACAGAGATTTGGCATCACAAGTTTGCATGATGTTAAAGTGATAAATTTATGGATGATGAAAAAATTGGATCTGTCAAAAAGCTGAGATTCATATAACTAAAAATACTCAGAATATGCATGAACAAGCGCTAGAACAGAATATGGAAGATGACAACCGTGTATTTTCCAAAGAAAAAAAAGACTTGCATTTCTATTTGGAAGATAAACCTTCCACTCTCATTTCACAGCAGTTCTTTGTTTAAAACCAAATGGAAATCTACAGCCGTCTTGATTCTGGTGGTCAGGTCTTAGGCTCCACCTAATATGGAACCTTCTTCTAAGATATAAAGCAGGCAGGCAACCAATAGATTACTATATATAAGGTATTTATTATCAAATTATAATAAATTAGGATCACACCTAAAAATATCAGCAAAGAAGGTATTATTTGGACTTTTTAAACTTAGGTAAGTTCCAATAATCTTCCTAGCACATTACATATATGGAGCATGAGCTCTCATAGACTCTCCTTATTCAAGCTCTAACATGCATCCTCTCTATACTAGAGGTTCACATCTTAATGCATATCCAAATCCAATCATAAGCACATAGAGCTCATTTATAATATCATAAGCACATAGAGCTCATTTATAATATTTAATTATGGAATAAATTTATAGTCGCCGACGAAAGGTTCCTTGCCTCTATCTAATTGATTTACTAGACAATCACAATCTTCGCTTGGCGTCTGGTTTCAAAAAATTTGGCAAGTAACAAAGAGGCAATTTTTCTAATGAAAATTTTCATCTTGTCCTCACTCTTTTTATGGACACCAACCAACCCAATGGTAAAGCCGGATCCCTGCAGTTTCCCCATTGACAGTGACCTTTATCCATACCTTGAGAAAAATAGCATATATAGCTTTTCCAGGAACGGTTTCATCTATGACTTTCTCTAACATATGGAATGTTGGGCTCTTAATATCAAAGGATAAGAAGTTACCTTTTCCAATGGTACAAAGACTTCAAACTAAAACCACTGTTTGGAAATCCTAGTGTTTATATAGACCAAGCAGTAGCCTCTCTTTGCAAAAAACAACAAAACCATGAAACAGAGAAACAGAGATACATGACAGAGACTGCAACAACTAGTAGAGACAGATGAGGGAGAGGGGTGGGGGTGCAAAAAGGAACATTGCCAAAGAAACAAAAGCGATGCCCGAGGAATGGAGTGTTAGACTGGTTTACTGTGCCCACATATATAAAAAGAGTTTGTAACTTCTAAAATTTAAATCTGTTTTTTAAGAGTATCATAGTGCATTGCAATTGTGAGATGAAAACCATTACCATAAAAACTAGGAATAGAAGTAACACGCAGAATGCAACAAACTTTGCATTCCCCTGATACTATACTCCACCTTTTCTTTCTAACACACTCCAGGGCACACTCCTACCATAATTGTGTAGAGCACCAGAACATGGTGGGCCTCCTTGTCCCAACTTAAGTACAACTAAAAAAACAAATTAACAAACAGTAAATAAACAAACCTCTAGGACAATCATATATTAATCCAAAACATAGCAGTCATAATATAATGTAGTCTTTTAACAGCCAAATTCACCAGTTACTTGGCCTATCCTTCACATCATAATTAAGGGGCAAATCCAGTTCGCATTACAGAACACCCTTTTCCCATCCTGACCTTACAGAAAAGTTCCAGAACCTATTCCATGAACTAATGCATCCAATGTTTTAGGAGAGAACGCACTGATAAACTGACACCCAGATCCCAAATCCACCAAGGTGACTTTTGAGAACCACAGAAGAAATCTGGTAAACCCTTTTCACTTAATTACTCTGCAGAGTCTTATATTCTTTTGTCTATCAAAGCCAAGTGAAACAATCAGATCAGATATTCTTTGTCGAAAGCAACACGCTGGTTTGTCCGATGACTCAAACTACCATTCCATTAAAAAAAGAAATATAAAGAAAAAGAAAAATGATCATAGATGCTAGCATATTTATGAAGATAATTTAGGAGCTTGTGAAGACATATCTAATAAGGATCTATAACCCCGAAAAAGACACAGTTACAATGATCTAAAAAAGCATCTGAGAATTTATCATCACCTTTTGCTATTACTACTACTACTATTACTGTTATTAATATTATTATTATTTAAAATCTTTCAAGCTAATTCCACAAAGCTCGAAATAGATGGCGTAGACGCAAAATTAAAGAGAATCAAACACAAAAGAAGGCTCAGAGCAAGGAGAAGCAGCACAAAGACACTTGGTATTCCACACAGAGAGACCAGTAGACTGGGGGGGGGGGGGGGGCAGAGAGGAGTGAGAGACTCACCTTGAATTTGATCGGCTGGGTGCCGGTACCGTGAGGGAGAAGGTGAGAAATAAGTGGGAAGTTGGGAAGGTCCTCGACTCTTATAATTCCTTCCACCAACTGTACGCACACTGTGAAGTGGCAAGGAGAACACCTAGAGCCAAATCAAAGGAAAATAGAGAGAGAGAGAGAGAGAGAGTAAGGAAAGGTCCGAACCCTAACCGTAGATAATGGAGTCGCCTCGATATCGTTGGATTGACGGCGAGAAAACTGGTGCCGCACGGAGAAGTAAGAGGCAAGGAGGAAGATCGGGCTGGAAGAGCTACTCGGTTTGATGGAAAAGGCAGGAAGGCACAGCAATCGATGTCGAGGGCAGCATTCGAAGGAAGAGGGAGCAGGGAGAGCTAGGGCTTCGGACGAAAGCTCGGTTTGAAGGAAAGCTCTGGGACGAAAAGCTCTGGGACGAAAGCTTTGCGACGAAAAGCTCTGGGACGAAACCTCTGGGATGAAAGCTCGGTTTGAAGGAAATCTCTAGGACGAAAGCTCAGTTTAAAGGAAAGCTCTGGGATAAAATATCGGGGATGAAAGCTCGGTTTGAAGGAAAGCTCTAGGATGACGCTTGAGAGGAAGCTAGGGCATTAGGGCATTAGATCTGAGAGGAACGCTTGAGAGGAAGCTATGGCTGGGAGAAGATATTTTAGGAGTCCGATGCCGACGTAGACCAGACGCTTTAAACAAGTGTCGGGATGATTTGGAATGATTCAAGCCTCCCCGACGCTCCACCCTAGCATCTGTAAAATAGCGTTGCTACATTGAATATTTGTTGTAGTGTTAATTTATGAAATTATGAAATGAGAAAAAATGAAATTTGATATTTGACTTTGCTATTTTGAAATTAGTAAATAGTACCATGTGTATGCATTTGAGTATTTGTTATGGTTATATACAACTACTATATTTTGCAAAGTAGTGGCTTGTAAATATGTAAAATTGAATGATGTGATTATTTTGACTTTGCAAAATAAACTGGTACTATAGATGTATTTTTATGCTATGAATGTACAAACCATTGTATATGTGATATGAGGAGCTTATGCTTATATTGATGCATGATGTGTGACATGCAATTATTATGATGATATTGAAATATACTTATATGTGTCACCATGGTTCTCATATGATGTGGATTGATGTGAAATGCCAAGTGATACGTGACCCACCTCCACAGGGAAAGATATATGGAGGACACACACCTGTAGGGTGTGTTGTGATTGATTGTGATACGGGACCCACCTTCACAGGGGAAGATATGTGGAGGACACACATTTGTAGGGTGTATTGTGATTGTTTATGTTATATGGCATAACGCTGGTACCAGGACCCTTCCTCTTAGTGGACATTTAAGAGTGATACACCAATTGGGTGTTGTAGGGCCGTGGGACACATAGGAGATCAGTGATTATATAAATACAGTGGGTTTGATTACATTGCATTGTTTGACATTTATTATGTAATTAAGCTTCCAAATTATTTTGAGCTAATGATATGCATGTTCTGATAGCATAATAAATGTAGTTGAATTGGAAGCTTTTCATGAAAATGTGATTTGAAAATATCTTGAAATGCTATAATGATATATGATTATTTTTACATTATAATAGGCTTACTTATTAAGTGTGAGCTCATGTAAATCTCACAATATTTTTCAGAGTCTCAGGAGGGAAGAAGGATTTATGGGGTTGATTGAGCTTCTAGCTAAATAAATTAGTTCCATTATGTTATTGTAATCCTCGGATATGCTTGTGTGAAGGCCTTGTAGCCCAAACATTATAGTTATGGTTTGTTTTAGATTATGGTTTTGGATTAGATATATATAATATGATTGCCTTATGTTGAATCATATGTCATATTTTGGGACGCTTGCATGCTTAGCATGCGGCGGGTTATCACCCTAGCTCAAATTTTTGGGTCTAGGGCATGATAGCTTAAGTGGTATTAAAGCCTAGGTTATGAACTTAGGAACACATACTTGATGACACTTTAGGCAAACTAGTAGGATGGCATTGAGACAATTATAACTTTATAGGAATATCATGTATTATGCTTTGAAAGCCTGAAATGCAAAATTTATTATGATATTAATGACCAACTAATTTATCAAAAGATAGGAATGGCTCGTCGCACTAGGAGCCAACAAAATGATGAAGACTTCCAGGTTGGTAATGCTGGTCAGCAGGGAGGTCAGGAAGCTACCGGTGGTGCTGGCCCTATCACTCAAGTTGGGATGATCAGCAGTGACTCCAGACCGAGATGCTTCAGGTTCTCTTGGGTATGGCGCAATCGATGCGGGACATGCAGCATCAGATTTTGTAGGCCTTGTCCACTCAGTTTGCTCCCATTGCTCCACAGACTCAACCTGCTCCTACCGCCCCACAGACTCAACCTGCCCCTACCATTCCGCAACCCCAGCCTACCCCTCCTTCTCCACAAACTCAGCCAGCCTTACCTACTCATCCTTCACCATTGACCCAGCCTACTCCACCTTAACCCTGGGTAGGGGTTGGCCGTAGCTTTACAGATTTCAAAAAGTTTGCCCCTATCCCCTTCTCTGCATCCACCAACCATGTTGATGTTGAGCGGTGGATGCGAGATATGGAGAAGGCTTTTACGGCCCATGGTAGCTAGGAGTTGGAGCAGATCAGATTTGCCACCTATCTTCTCTAGGGGGAGGCTTATGACTGGTGGTTAGTTGAGGAGCAGCGACAGGGTCGATAGGTTAACTCTTGGGAAGAGTTTCGGGAGGCTTTTTTTGACAAATACTTTCCCAGGAGTGTGCAGAGACAGATGGAATCATAGTTTATAAAATTGGAGCAAAGGAATCTTTCTGTGGCCCAGTATGAAGCTGAATTCACCAGGTTAGCCCGATTTGCTCCAAATATTGTGACCAATGAAATGGCCAAGATCACCAGATTCATTGAGGGACTGCGACCCGACTGAGGCAAGCAGTAAATGCATTTGAGCTTCTCACTTACAGTGCTGTGGTGAATAAGGCCTTGGTGATTGAGAGGGATATGAATGTTGTTCAGAGGGATTGGGGCAGCAGAGGAAGAGGAAAGGGCCTATTTCTGGTCAACCCCCAGCTCAGGCTAGGAAAAGAGGTGCACATCAGGCCCCGGCAGGACAACGGAACAGGGAGACTCGTTGCATTCACTATGGAAAATTCCACCCAGGAAGGCCTTGTCGCAGATTGCCTGATGCCTGCTTCCTCTGTGGAAAAACTAATCACAAGATGGCCACCTATCCCCTTCAGAAGGATCAACAGCCCTCTTCTAGTCAAGGGATGAGTCAGCAGCATCAGCAGCAGCCATCGAGAACCCAGGGGAGGGTCTTTACCCTCACTCAGCAGGATGCTGCCATCTCTAATTCTGTGGTGATAGGTATACCATTTAATTTCATATCTAGTATTACATTCTTAGTGCAATACATTGATAGTTAATTAGAAAAGTAGGTTAAATCTTTAATGCTTTAATGTTAAAACAGTTTATACTTATGTCCAGGAATGATTAAAGAAGGCACTTCTTATGCTCAAACTTTAATTGATCCAGGTGCCATGCATTCTTTCATATCTGACATCTATCTTGACAAGAATGCATCATTGACACCCGTTCCTCTGGAGCAAGAGTTGCATATTGCCTTTCCAAATGGAGATGTTTTGAAGGTTGACACAGTATGCAAATCCTGCCCAATTATCTTGGAGGATAGGAGATTGAATGCTAATCTGTTTGTCCTTCCACTGAAGTTCTTTGATGTTATCCTTGGAATGGATTGGTTGGCCTCCTATCATGCTTCAGCAGACTACTTCAGGAAGATTGTCAACTTCAAGATTCCTAGTCAGCCTGAATTTAGTTTTACTGGTGGTCAAAACACCTAGCTCCAGTGTTCATATCAGCGCTGCAGGCTGGAAGATATCTGATGAATGGGGTCAAGGATTTCTTGCTGTAGTCAAGGACCTTTAGCAGGAAGAGACCAAGTTAGAGGATATTCCTATAGCTCAAGAATTCCCTGATGTCTTTCGTGATGGTTTGACTGATTTGCCCCCTGATCGAGAAGTTGAATTCTCCATTGATTTAGTTCCTGGAACTAGAGCTATATCCAAGGCCCCTTACCGCATGGCCCCGGCTAAGTTAAAGGAATTGAAGGATCAGTTGCAGGAGCTCCTAGATCGGGGATTTATCAAACCCAATGTTTCTCCTTAGGGTGCTCCAGTTCTATTTGTTAAGAAGAAGGATGGCAGTCTTCGGCTCTGCATTGATTATCAAGAAATCAATAAGGTAACAGTGCAGAATAAGTACCTCTACCGAGGATTGATGACTTATTTGATCAACTCCAAGGAGCCCGGATATTCTCAAGGATTGATCTTAGGTCATGGTACCACCAACTCAAAGTCAAGGAAGGGAATGTGCCTAAGACAACATTTAGGACCATATATGACCACTATGAGTTCTTGGTGATGCCGTTTGGGTTAACTAATGCCCCTACAGCATTCATGGATTTGATGAACAAAATTTTTAAACCATACTTGGATCAATTCGTGGTGGTTTTTATTGATGACATCTTGATATACTCCAAGAGCCATAAGGAGCATGAGGACCACCTGAGGTTGGTGCTACAGATGCTTCAGGAGAATAAGCTTTATGCCAAGCTGTAGAAGTGTAATTTTTGGTTAGATCAAGTATCTTTCTTGGGTCATGTAATATCCAAAGACGACATATCTGTGGACCCGAAAAAGATTGAGGCTATCATTAGCTGGAGTCATCCTTCCAATGTGGCTGAAATCAGAAGTTTCTTGGGGCTATCCAGGCACTACAGTAAATTTGTGGAGGACTTCTCTCGCATCGCTTTGCCCTTAACTCGCTTAACCCAAAAGCGAGTAAAGTTTGATTGGACAGAGGAATGTGAGAAAAGTTTTCAGGAGTTAAAGCAACGCCTAGTGTCAGCTCCCATTCTTGTTCTTCCGATAGGATCTGAGGGATTTACTCTATATACTGATGCTTCTCAAAATAATTGGGATGTGTTCTGATGCAGAATAGGAAGGTGATAGCCTATGCCTCCAAACAACTGAAGCCTTATGAGCAGAATTATCCTACTCATGATCTGGAATTGGTTGCTATGGTTTTTTCCCTGAAGATTTAGCATCATTATCTATATGGAGTGACGTGTGATATGTATAGATCATAAGAGTCTAAAGTATATTTTCACATAGAAGGAGCTGAACTTAAGGTAGAGGAGGTGGTTGGAGCTACTGAAGGACTATGACCTGACCCTACACTATCATCCTGGAAAGGCCAATGTAGTAGCTGATGCTTTGAGCAGAAAATTCTCTTCTGAGTTAGCTGCTATGATTACTTTCCAGCCTCACATATTGAGGGACTTTGAGAGATGGAAGGTTGGATTGAGAGTACAGCGGTCTGATGGGCTTGTTGCAGCACTTGTACTTTAGCCGACCCTAGTTGACTGGATCAAGTCCTCCCAGAATGATGATCCAGATTTACAAAAGATTAAAGAAGCTATGCAGTCAGGAGTTTAGAATGAATTTTATGTAATGGAGGATGGATCCTTAAAATTTGAAGGTAGACTTTGTGTGCCAAACATTGAGGAGCTAAAGGCCAAAATTTTGAAGGAGGCTCACTATTCTCCCTATACGGTGCATCCAGGTGGCACTAAGATGTACATAGACTTAAAGAAAAATTTTGGTGAAAAGGTATGAAGAGGGAGATTGCTCAGTATGTGGCCAAGTACTTGGTGTGTCAGCGAGTGAAGACCGAACATCAAAGGCCTATGGGACCTCTTCAGTCTCTGATGATTCCTCAGTGGAAATGGAAAATGATCACAATGGACTTTGTGACTGATCTGCCCAAAACTCCTAGGAGTAATGATGCTGTTTGGGTTATTGTGGACAGACTAACAAAATCAGCTCATTTCTTACCTTTCAGAGTTGGGGTCTCTAGTGAAAGATTGGCTAGTTTGTATATTGAGCAGATCATGAGACTCCATGGTATTCCTGTATCTATTGTATCTGATAGGGATACTAGGTTTGTGTCTCAATTATAGAGGAGTCTTCATAAGGCTATAGGAACCAAATTAAATTTCAGTACAACCTATCATCCCCAGTCAGATGGACAATCAGAGAGGACCATACAGATTCTGGAAGACATGTTGCGAGCCTGTGTGATGGATTTGGGTGGAGCATGGGATAACCACTTACCTTTAGTAGAGTTTGCCTATAATAATAGTTACCAGGCCAGTATCCAGATGGCTCCATTTGAAGCTCTGTATGGTAGGAGGTCCAGATCTCCTTTATGTTGGAATGATGTGGGAGAGAGAAAATTGCTAGGTCTTGAGCTAGTTCAGCAGACAGTTGATAAGGTGCAATTGATCAGGGAGCATCTTCGTACAGCTCAGAGTAGACAGAAGAGTTATGCTGATGTCAGAAGGAGAGAATTGGAATTTCAGGTTGGGGGCCATGTTTTCTTAAGGGTATCACCAACCAAGGATGTGATGAGATTTGGGATCAGAGGGAAGCTGAGTCCATGTTATATTGGGCCTTTTGAGATCTTGAGCAGAGTTGAGGAGGTAGTTTACAACCTGGCATTGCCTCCGATTCTATCTGGTGTACATAATGTGTTTCATGTCTCTATGTTGAGGAAGTATATTTCTGACCCCAGCCATGTAATAGAATATGAGCCTATTCAGTTGAAGAAAGATTTATCTTATGAGGAGCATCCTGTGCGTATCGTGGACCGCAAGGATCAGGTTCTGAGATGGTGTACCATTCCCTATGTTAAAGTACAGTGGAGTAATCATTTGAGAGGGAGGCTACTTGGGAACTTGAGGAAGAAATGAAAAAGAAGTATCCACAATTATTTGCAGGTAAATTATCTATCCCAGATTGTTGACTTTTGAATAGAACCTATTTGAATTCTATAGTTTAATTAAAGTGTATCAATTTCGAGGCCGAAATTTTTATAAGGAGGGGAGAATGTAACCCCCGGGATCTTAATTACTTGGTTCGCAAGACTCAACATGGGAACCTTGGATCGGGTGACGCTTGGGACTCCCGCGGTTACGCGTGTTGGCTGAGTTTCCAATTCCCACGTAACGAATGGGTTTCCCGAGTCCCTGGACTGAGGCATCTTGTGGGGTTTATATTGGGATGGAGGGTGACTCCCTCCTTCAACCCGGCGCTCAACTCCTCCAGGTAATCTTCTGTCCACGTTATCATCACTGTTGGGGAGAAGAAATCGAGCGAGAGAGAGAGAGACTGTGATGGAATTGCCCGCGACTGTGCTGCAACCATGGCAGTTGATCTTGATTTTGGTTCGGGCCCGACTGCGTGCCCGTCGCCTCGCTGGGCCTGAGCCTCGGCCGGCAGCCCCACCGGTACCAAGAGAGGTGTCTGGTGGGGTACCGGAGGTGTGAGAGGAGGAGGGGGCCAAAGGCCCTCCTCCTGGGGGAGCCGAACCGGCTCCTGCTGTCGGTTCAGGCCCGGCGGTGTGCTCGCCGCCTCATCGGGCTTGAGCTTCGATCGACGACCTCCACCGGCATCGGGCATGCATCCGGTGGAGGTCTAGCTGGCCATGGTGGCTGGCCGTACCGCCGGTAGGATTCCTAGCCATGGAGATCATGAGAGAGAAAGAGAGAGATAGAGAGAAATTAGAGAGAGAGAAAGAGAGAGGGGCTAGCCGCCACCAGAGGCGGCCGGGCCACCCCGAATTTGGCCGGTGGTGGCCTTGGCTGCCGGCACGAATTCCTCCTGTTTCGGTTGAAACAGGGGAGCGGGGGGGGGGGGGGGGGGAGAAAGGAGCTTGGGCCGGCTGGGCTGTCCAATATTTGGGCCCTGTTGGGCCGGTTCAAGAGCCCTTTTTGAGCAGCATTTTGGGCCCTGTATCGGGCTGAGAATGGCAAAATAAAATTTTGGCCCGATTCTATGTTAAATCTAGTTTCTTGGGATATTTTTAGTTTTCCATTTGGGCATATATAATGTGATTTATTCAAGCCCAAAGTTGGGCCCGTGGATTAGTCTGGGTAGAGTTTTAAGAGACTTTATTATTCAGATTTTAGAGATTTAATTGTAAAAAATGATTCTGTAGGTGCCCAGATGTCTAAATAGCTGGTTCACCATTTGAAATTGCGTACTGAGGTAAGCAAGCCAATTATCATGAATTTTATAATATTTAATATGTAAAGTTTAGAATTATAGTTATATTAATTTATGAAATTATGACATGAGAAAAAATATTTGATATTTGACTTGGCTATTTTGAAATTAGTAAATAGTACCATGTGTATGCATTTGAGTATTTGTTATGGTTATATACACCTGCTATATTTTGCAAAGTAGTGGCTTGTAAATATGCAAAATTGAATAATGTGATTATTTTGACTTTGCAAAATATACTAGTACTATAGATGTATTTTTATGCTATAAATGTACAAACCACTGTATATGTGATATGAGGAGCTTATGCTTATGTTGATGCATGATGTGTGATATGCAATTATAATGATGACATTGAAATATACTTATATGTGTCGCCACGGTTCTCATATGATGTGGATTGATGTGAAATGATAAGTGATACGTGACCCACCACCACAGGGAAAGATATGTGGAGGACACATACCTATAGGGTGTGTTGTGATTGATTGTGATATGGGACCCACCTCCACAGAAGATATGCGGAGGACACACATCTGTAGGGTATGTTGTGATTGTTTATGTTATATGGCATAATGCTGGTACCAGAACCCTTCCTCTTAGGGACATTTAAGAGTGATACACCAGTTGGGTGTTGTAGGGCCGTGGGACGCATAGGAGATCAGTGATTATAGAAATACAGTGGGTTTGATTACATTGCATTGTTTGACATTTATTATGTAATTAAGCTTCCAAATTATTTTGAGCTGATGATATGCATGTTCTGATAGCATAATAAATGTAGTTGAATTGGAAGCTTTTCATGAAAATGTGATTTGAAAATATCTTGAAATGCTATAATGATATGATTATTTTTACATTATAATAGGCTTACTTATTGAGTGTGAGCTCATGTAAATCTCACAATGTTTTTCAGAGCCTTAGGAGTGAAGGACTTATGGGGTTGATGGAGCTTCTATCTAAATAAATTAGTTCCATTATGTTGTTGTAATCCCCAGATATGCTTGTGTGTAGGGCTTGTAGCCCAAACCTTATAGTTATGGTTTGTTTAAGATTATGGTTTTGGATTAGATATATATAATATGATTACCTTATGTTGAATCATGTGTCATATTTTGGGACGCCTTGCATGCTTGGCAGCGGCGGGTTGTTACCCTAGCTCAAAATTTTGGGTTTAGGGCATGACACAGAGGATGCAGAGAAACAAAAAAATTCCATCAAAAATTAAGGACACATCATCCACATAGGCGGAAACGCAATCTTCTGGATTACACCAGAACCGTTCTTTTAATCCCTGACGCTAGACATCCACTCTCAGCTTTTCTTATTTCTTGGGCATGGACAGAGGCCCGGATCCGGAGTCAGGACCCTGACGGCCCGGTCGAACAAGTTGGAAATTTTATTTCTAGTCCTGCAAAAAGTCTTTGCGCATCGCGCACAGTACGGAACGCTCGAGTACCACATGCATACATGCATTTTTTCATCATGCGCCGTTCGAGTTTTCCTTTATTACTAATCATTTCACCAGGTTGGGCTTTCCCATGACCCAAATTCTAGGCTAATAGACCGTATTTTCAGAAACAGGCTTCGCTTCAAGGGGTCTGGTTTCGGTCGTAGCTAATCTCTGATATATCCTCTCATCAAACATGAGATATCTTCCGTTATAACTTAGAAACTTATGCTTTGCTCTTTTTTTCTTTAGAAATTAGGAGGGGCTAATCCGCACCTTTCTTTCCTTTCTCCCATAGAGTTGGGCACCGGACCATACCGCCCATGGGGCGGCATGGCCCGGCATGAACCGGGCCATGCCTGGCATGGCTTAGCATGAACCAGGCCATGCCTGACAATACTGGGCTATGCTGGCATGACCCATTAAGCCATATGTGTCGGGCTCAGAAAATCTGGCCCAGCACGGCACGACCCGTGATGAGTCTAGGTCGGCATGGCATGGCCCACAACGACCTGGGCTATGCCGACCCACTGGGCTAGCATGGCCCATCAGGGCCTAATAAAAAATTTAAATAAAAAAATATTTTTTTAATAAATTTAAAAAATTTTGGAAATAAAGGAATTTATTAATATGAAACCACTTTAATGATGGGGGGTTTGGCATAAACCCCTACCAATTTATTAATTTAAAATTAAAATGACACATGAATGGAGAGGGGTTAGGCCTGACCTCTAGAATACAATAAGAAAGGAGAAAAAAATAGAGATGAGTCACTTTAATAATTACTCACAGTAATACTTGTGTCATCATTATTTTCACTGGTTAAGTCATGTACACCTTTATCTTGAAGCCTCGCCTCAGCATCCAACCAATCTTTGAAGCAAAGAAGCATCTCAACCGTCTTACCAGTCATCCTACTTCTTTTTTCATTCAGAACACGCCGACCTATACGGAAAGCGGATTCCGATGCTACTATGAACATCGATAGAGCTAAAATATCCCGTGCAATGACATGCATAACATGATATTGATTCTAACACTCTTCCACCAAACTAATACATCTAGACTCTCAATTTAATCTTCATCATATGCAAAATAAAGATCGTTTCGTAAATAAAATTCTAATTCATTACTTAAAGATGAAGAAGATGAAGATGAAGAAGCATGTGTGTGCCTTCTAATGAATAAAAAATAGATGACGAACGAGATCTAAAAGAAAAAGCAGAGCTTTGAGCAAGTATTCTACATCCATGAATTTTGTCATCATATAAAACATAAATATCATTAAGAAGTCATGTTACCTCATCTTTAACAAGTTCAAAATTTTGATTCATGTTTTCATAATATTCATCAATTAAAATATTTAAGCCTTTTAATTTAACTTTAGGATTAAAAACAACAGCTAAGTTATGCAAAGGATATATTCTATTCCAATATTCATTCTATTTAATTTTCATATAATAGGCATTAAAATATCATCATTTCTATATTCTTTAAATTTTTCACTAATTACGTATGCTTTTTGTAAAAATAAACAAGAAGTTGGATAATAAATACTAGAAAGAACATTTGTAGCATCATAAAAAGTAACAAAAAAATCTCCTAAAATTTTACCTTGATTTCAATCAATTTCAATCAATGTAAATCCTAATCCACAATTATTTATATAAGCACTTAATAAGTTATTATATGGATATGCATCATGTATCATGGTATAGGTACTATTCCAACGAGTAATTACATCAAGTTTAATTTTTTAAAATGTTTACCATGATCTTCACATAATTGTTTAAATTTCTAAAGTCTTGATCTTGAAGCATGAATAAAAGAAACTGAATTTCTAATTTTTGAAATAGCCTTTTGAATTATGTCCATGCTAGATTGAACCAAAATATTTAATATATGACATGCACATCTAATATGAAATAATTATCCATTTAAATATGATACAGAGTCATTTAATAATACAACAGTAGAATTATTATTAGATGCATTATCAAAAATAATAGACATTATTTTATTATTAATATTATATGTGCATGTAGTTTGATAAATAGCAATCAAAAGCAAGAATTCATTTATTTAGTTGCCAATCATTATCAATATAATGAGTAGTAATAATAATAAAACCTATGCCTACCAAATATCAGAAGTTAAAGAAATTCTAGCATTTAAATTTGAAAGCATTTCAATTAAACTTTGTTTCATTGCTAAAAAGTTTGTCATAGCCACTCTTCTAAATGTACGCCTACTAGTTCTTCTATAAGCAGGTTGTAGCCTAATTGAACATAATGTTCAAAATTATAAGATTCACATAAACTAAAAGATAATTCATCCTGAACTTCATCACTCATCACAAACTGGGTTTAGTGACGATTAGTGACAAAATTTTATCATCACAATTTTTGTCGTCACTAAATTTAGTGACGAAAAGAGGTCCGTCACAAATAATAGCGACGGATTTGTGACGGAATATTCCATAAAAAATTTGTGACGGAACATATTTTTCACTAAATTGTGACGAAATATTCCGTAAAAAATTTGTGACGAAACATATTTTTCATCACTAAATTATGATGGATTAGTGACGAACTATCTGTCACGCATTATTCCGTCACAAATATTTCCATCACTATTCCATCACAATTTAGTGACGGATTGTTGACGAAAATTTAGTCACTAAAACTTTCGTCATTAGTCTGTCACTAATAGCTCCATCACTATGCCATGACGGATTAGTGATGAAAGAATCCATCAGTCATTCGTTATTGTTCCATCACTAATCAATCACTAATATTTTCGTCACTAATCCATCACTATTATTTCTATCAAAAATCCATCACTAATCCATCATTAACCTAATAAAATTTCATCAAATTTTTATTCTTATAAATTTAAAATTATTTTTAAATTACAATATATTTAATGCATTCTAATGAAATTTATAAATGAAAATTTAAATTTAAGAATAAAAAATGTATTTCATAAAATAAGATAAATATATATGTATACATCAACAATACTAATGTTTTATACAATTGACATCAAATTATTAAGTTCAAGATAAGTAAAAGAGACAACTTGTAATGATCAAACTATTAATGCTGACATGGACCATGTCGCAGCTTGGGTGGATTCTCTTCTCCTTCATCATCTTCTACACCTCCCCCGTCTCCTCATTTTGCTATTGCAACGCAGCTCCCTGAAACATAAATTTTAAAGACTGTTGTCTTTGCATGCAGGTGGAGCATAGTTTAGGTTTTGTGGACTCTGTCAATATGTCAATTTATTTGGAGTTGCCATTGGCTACACCATCACAGCATCCATAAGTGCAGCGTAAGCTCTTGCGTCTTCTTCTCCACCAAGGTCACAGCATTCTAAAAGCCTTCCCAGATGCATCCTTCATCCCTTCCCTAAAACCAAAAGATACACGTGTAAAACTTAACATGCAAAAGTTGATTGTTCTTATCAATTGGCCAGCATGCATAACATGGAGAAAGAACCATGACACCATGACACATCCAGCAACTTCCACTTGACTCTGCATAGAAAAAAGCATCATAGAAGTTCACCTGATGAGGGCAGGATCGATTATTTGTTTCAAATGCAGCAAATGTATCTTGTATTGCCAGACATGTCCGTTGAACATGACTAGAAAAAAACAGGATTATATTCGGTATTAATATATATATCACAAGCTAAGGCAATCATGAACAAGAGAGAGACATGACTTCCCTTTTGGCTATCATACCAGGCCTTGCCCAGCTTAAATCAAGGCAACCCTGTCAAGCTCAAGGGAAGACCCGGCCACTAGCAGCCTCAACCCAACTTAAAATTATCCTATTCAGCATCCCTTGCTGAACATTAACATTTATAAAATAACATTAAAATTGAATATTAGCTGCAGTATTTTAATAGTCAAATGACCATCATCATAGCCAGAGAAGATAAACAACAATGTCCCAACGAGAAATTGCAAACAAAGAGGATAATTTATGGAAAGGCATCGCTTGATCATATGCAAACAAGAAAGCAAAGCCACCGTATAGTGCACAGAGTTCAAGCAAACCATAATACTCCATGAAATACTATTGACAATGACACTCATCATGCAGTACGGTGCTCTTTTTGCAGTCCACTCAGTCATGCGCTATAACAAGGCCAAACAAACCAGAACAGAATATCTGTAAAATTTCCATATGATCACACTACATGTGTATAGGAAGGAAAGAGAGAGCACTTGGACATGCATGATTGTTATCCACATTCAATTTCACAAGCATGCAGATTCTTTTGAAAATGTGTGCCATGTGGAAGAAAAATTGATTGTTTCAATGGAATACGGTTTCATGGAGTGCCAAGTCATGTGCAACAAACATGCTACCCCAAGAACCAAAAGAATAAATTTGCTCACCCGACTAGATCGGCTGCAAGAACAGATCTCAATAGCTCTGAGCGAGATGGCAAGGTCCTGTGAATTTCTGAGGATGGGAATGGTGTGTGAAGAAACCAGCCAACTTTCATCTTGCTGTTGTACTCCTTGAGGCATTTAGGAAGGAACATTAAATGGTAATCATGGCACCAAACATCTCCCTCTTTATAATGCTGGTTCACAACATCAGCAAACATCTGGTTCGCCCTTTTGTATGCATCAAACTGGGACTGAAAGCTGCGAGTTGTTGCAAGCCGATCTTCTTGTGGAAGCCCGAGGTAGTGAAAGAGTGGCCACAAGATATTGTTGCAGTATCCATTATAGTACTGATGTACTATCTCTTCATCAAGAAATACTGGAATGCATCTCTGCTACAAATAAAATAATAGCATTACACGAGGTAATTAAAAAGGCAAAAGCATACATTAAGAAATTACCAGGAAGTCTACTAGGCCATAAGGCACCTTCAGAAATATAAACAAATAGATAAACAAATAAATATATGCAAGCAAATGGACCTTCTCTGCCAAGGCCCTTGTAAGTGCCCTTTGTCCCACTTCATCTGCCACATTTACACCAGCCCACCCAATCCATCTGGCATCGACATCCTTCACACCTGCAATAGCAAAGAAATTAACAAATCCCGATCTAGGATGATAGCCCGTAGTTTCCGTAGTGTCCTACGATGGTCACCCGTCCAGACGGAGAACCCATCAGATCATCGAAACCTCCTCGCCTTCATGGGCTAGCAGAGCTACAATCACGGGTTTCTCAGAAGACTCGGAAGGTGATCCCAGAGCTTGGGCCCCGGATCGGGCCCCATTGGCACCGGATCATCTGAACCTCCTCGGCCTTTGTGGGACTGCAGAACTTTAGCATTGCTGCTCTCCTCTATCGGGTCAGTCGAAGCATAAATGTCCTCCAGTGATCGAAGCTTCTCCGGACGATCTAGATTTCTTAGGCTATCATCATCTCCCGAGCCTTGACGGGAAGCAGCAGCACGACTTGTGGAATAGGGATAAGGGGAAAACAATTCTCGACCGAAAGGAAAAGCAGTACTTCTTGTGTTCGGTGAGCATGGGCTGGCCTAATGGGCCATCGGAGAGCCACCGGCCGGCGATCTTGAAGGTGAAGGTGGAGCAGAGTCTTTCTTCTCCATCAGGACTGAGGCCAAGCCTTCTTGCACAGGGATTCCTTAAGAGAGAGAGAAAGAGAGAGAGCGAAGGCAGAGCACGTGGAGAGAGAGAATGATGCAGAGATTTTTATTGGTGAATTTATAAATATACTAAAATGTCTGTGTATTCGTCCTTGACTTTAAGACAATCCTGTGAAAAAGAATATATATACAAGCATCAAACTACAATAAGGATTGCAGATATGGTATCCAAATTTCAACACAGGTTAGCTATTCTCAGATGTAATCAGGTATGCAAGAGAGGAAGGGAAAAATGAGTTAATACTGGACAAATCAGGTTTGCAAGATCTTTTTAAGACCAAAGCTTCAAGCAGAAATAAATCACAAGATTTATTTCCTAGCATTGTCAAAAAATTATCAAATGCAGGTGATTAGAGATATAATGAGGCAAAAAAATTCAAGAACAAAGAAGCAACACATTATGTTAGAAAATATATGATGCACTTTGATCCTTCTTGGTTTTCTTTTCATGCAGAGTTAAAAAGGAGAAAAGAATTACATATGAAAAATAACTATTCAATTTCGTCAAGCATTCTAATGGTACAACAGTACCAGGATGCATCTGTTTTGTCAATACAGGTCAGAGATCATAACATGAAACAACAGGATGCTGTTTGTATCAGGACTGAAGAACTGCCTCATCTTCAGAAGCTCAAGGAGTAGTTACCTGATTGCGTAGTCAGCTTGAGCGCCTCAAAGGAGTAGCTACTAGCTTCACTACATCTTCCCTATCTCCCCCGCATTCTACCCTCCATAAAGACACAATATAACTATCAGATCCCATGCATGAAGATTACTTTCTAAAGATAATTATGCTTTTTAAGTGGAAAAATATGGATTCTATAAGTATGAATCATGACATTGCCACACACCAGTAAATATTGAGCATATTTTTTGAAAAGGGTCAACCTAGATATGGTAGTACAACAGCAACAACAATAAAGTCTTAATCTCAAACTATTTGGGATTAGCTATATGAATCTCTTTTTTTCATTCTTTACTGGATACATGTTCATATAGTGTAACTATAGTTTTATGCTAGCCATCAACTTATTGCAACCCTTCTCCTTTATCCGGATTTGAGACCGATTATGTATAAAAAAATTCATACATAAATAGAGTTTAGATATGATGGTAATATTTACATATTAAGATAATGTTCACATATGCTAAGTGGAAACACTGAAATACTAATTTGCACTTAAGCTATAATGAATGACAACAAAAATGAGCAACAACCAAAATAAAATATTGAGCATATTTTTTGAACAGGGTCAATCTAGATGTGACAGTAAATTTTGTGTACTAGATATTCACATATGCTCACTCAAAATGCTAATATAATAATTTGTGCTCAAGCTATAATGATAATAACAAAAAAGGAGCAACAATCAAAATAAAACATCATGCATATTTTTGAATAGAATCAATCCAGATGCGACAGTGATATATTTTCGTGTACTAGATAAAGTTCACATGTGCTCAGCTGAGAAACTGACATGCTAAATTTGTGCTCAAGTTATAATGAATGATAACAAAAAATGAACCACAAAAATAGGAGTCAAAAAATTCATTTAGTCCAACCAAAATATCAGTTGTGATTCTATAAATTCTAAAGTGCAGACTGAATTTGGGTAAATATATCCTAATATTTAAATGCAAGCATCATTAATTCACAAAACCATTAATATAACAGAACATCGGTTGGATAAATATTTAAATGCATGCATGTGCAAAACCATCTTGCTGTAAACCAACAGTTTTCATCCACAAATGTGTGCACAAAGGGTAATCATAATTCCGAAAGAAGGTGATAAATGCAAAATCATTAATATAACAATTTAAGAATACCTGGATTGATACATAATTCACTCCCAATTATGTTTTCAAATGAACGCTTGATTTGAACCCATTTTCTTGAGAGCAAGGCACAATAGTTTTGCAGATAGAACATTTGGTAACATGTATCAATGCAGAAACACATTACAAACTTATCATGCTAAACATAAAATGGCAGACAAATGAACAACCGAATGTTAAAATTATTCCTAATTTAATCAGGAAGAAAGGCAGGCTTCATCAAAGAAGGCATGTTTAACCTCTGGTTATGTAATGAAAATGCCCTCAAAGACTACAATTAGAAACAAATTTGCAAGAGCTGCCACACTATATTCTGTAGGAGATAGCTAATTGATGTTCCTATTCATGGAAATATATGCATATCACCATAAATGGGCACATGACTATATTTATGCCTAGCTAATTGGTGATCCTATTCATGAACATATATGCAGATGTGACTATATTTATGCCTGCCTAATCATAATTTCTGAAAAATCTGAAATGTCAACTATGGGCATAATTTTTTTTAAAAAAGTCTCATTTTTTTTGAATTATATTCAAACATCAACTTCCACCATTATACCAATCTTATATACCATTAACACATTATGCTGCTTCCCTTCATAAGACCAGAATGCAAGCCATCCTGATAATATTGACAGGTAAACACATTAACATATGGTACATCTCAAATTTCTACTTAAAAAATAAAATTTATTCAAATTATTTCACAAAACCACAATCACGTTCCACCATTTATGCATTTTCGTAGTTTTATTTACATCCTCATCTATATTTAATAAAAATCTCAACTCTGACAAGCCGAGAAGCATATGCATACCATAAAGGTATGGGAAAGAATATGCTAAGCAAAATTTCCTTTAACCTAAGCTTTTTATTTTTCTTGTTTCCTTTTTTCTGTAGGAGAGTGGTGGGAGCACCACCAAGCATTGCAAAGAAATGATTCAAGGCTAGCCTGCACAAAATAAATACACAGCAAAATAACTCCTGAGGTCCAAACAAGGAACCTTCTATCTAATGGAAAAGCTGAGAAGCAGCCCATGTTGCATTTAGATAAGCAATTTCAATCTTGTTCTACCTCTGATTCCAATATAACAAGGTCTCTTACTTCCTCATTAACTACCCATGGTATGAATTATTATGATTATATGACTGAATATATGTGAATGGATCATGTATGTTTTTATACAAAAACTTATACCGCAAACTGAGAATAACAAATATAGTCTCTGTATTAGTCTAAGAACCTATTGAAAATAAGAATATGCGATCAATCAAATGCCTTTGTAATTATCACATGCCACACACAAAAGCTGTTTCAGGAAAATGTGAATGACCTTTTTCCTTTGTAGCTTCTGAACTATAGAATTTCCGGGGGAAATGGACTATGCTGCTGATGAAGACATGGAAAAAGATGGATAAACCTTGTTAGCCGAAGATAGAAGGTTCTTCTTCACTGAAATCTCCTTTTGAGTTTTAGAAAATTGTGATTCCTCAACTGGATCAGATAACTTTCTTCCCACTTTCTGACCATAAACTTTTTCAGAGACAGTTCCATCTACAACTGAGAACTCTGCAAGCAATTCCACTGTTGGCGGTTGAACTCTATTAAACTTCATTTGTGCATCATTCGATTGAGTAAACTTCATTTGTTCATCATTCGACAGAGTCAGTGGCATCTTATAAATAGCTGAATCACTGCCCTTGTTCTCCACTTCGTGCTTCGCAGACACAAGTGAACTATTCTTCTTCTCAAGTGCTATCTCCAAAGCAGGTCTGAGTGCAGGAGAAATGTGAGATGCAGGTGCTGAGATCTTGTGAAATTTTGGGAAGTACTTATGCAAGCCATTGAAACCAATTATCACTGATAAACATATCAAAATATATAGCAGTTGAAGCACATACTTTGAAGCAAACAGAGAAAGGCGGTCCCTTTTCAATCTTATAGCAGACTTACTAGGGATTTCAGATTCTTCTGGCTTCTGATTGTTATATGATATACTTGGAACAATTCTGGATGGAGGAACGTGCAGAGATTCACCAAATTTGAATTGACCATAACTTGTGCCTCCTCTCCAAAATCTTGCCGTGGTTCAGAAGAACCACATAGATCATGTACCTCTTGACCAACTGATGAGCCAATTGTGAGTAATTTGGTCTCTGAAACCGACTCAGCTTCCAAAATCTCAACGTTTTCACTCCCTGCATCTTTAACTGCTTTGGTGTTTCCTTCGTTATACGCTTCCTGCTCAATCTCATCAGAGCTGACTACCTCCTTAATCATTTCTTCAGCCACTAAGTCCAAACCTCTTAACGTTCCATTCTCGAGCAAAGTATCTCCATCTCTTCCTGTTACCATTTCAGTTCCATCAAATGATTCCTTGCACTCAAACGCATCCTTTCTAGCAATATCCTCCAAAGTTAACATATCTGCATTCATCTTTCCACCTTCAGATAAATTATTGAGATGGATAATTGATATCCCTTCTTCCGAATCCGTATCTTTTGAACATTCCCTTTTAAAACCTTCAATTGCACATCTTATTTCCCTGGAATGTATGTCTAAGCACTCATTTGACAATCCCAGCAAAATTCCCCAGAAATTTGCAGGAAATTTGTTCAGATTATGCGGTCGTTGATGAAGTCCTCCATCTTGAATCATCTGGTAGTTGTGTTCAAGACCTCCATATTCTTTTAAAGAAGGAACAGAAGCATAATTCATAAAAGATATGTATAAGTGTTGACCCAATTGATGATTTTGATGATAAACAAAAGTATTTGAGTATAATTTTTGAAGGCTCTGATGATTTTGATTTAATGTTTCAGCCTATAAGACTATTGAAAGATCAAAATCAGGAGTTACATAGGGTTCTGGATCGAATCTAATGTTTAGGTAAGAATTGCAGACATTAGAGTCGACTCCGAGAATCACAGAGTCGACTTCGGAACTGGCACGGTCATTAGAGTCGACTCCGAGACTGTTAGAGTCGACTCTCACAGAAGAAGCAGAAAGTTGATTTTTCTGGCCCCGACCTAGAGTCGACTCCGGATAAGTTAGAGTCGACTCCGGAAAAGTTTCTTGTCGACCCCAGAAAAGCCAGAGACGACTCCGGAAATATCATTTTAAAACACCTCGAGCTAGAGCCGACTCCAAAAAAGTTAGAGTCGACTCCAACCACCTGGAACGAAAAATAAAGTTGCCAGATCAGCTCTAACGGTAATATTTCTATTTTACCTCATTTCTAACAGATATATTTTGATACAAGGTACACTCCAACGGATAGTTTTCTTCCAAAAATGATGTAAAAGAAATCTATAAAAAGGGGAGTCTATTGTTCAAAAAAAAAGAACGAAAAATCTGAAAAACAAAGAGAGAAAATCTGAGATAGACAAATCCTATTTCAAAAATCTGAGAGCTTGAATCTTGAAAGGAAAACCTTCTAGCTCAAATCCACTCCACTCCAAAAAGCTCAAGAGGAATCCAAAGCGTTCAAATCGAAGTCTTGGCGGATTTCCCAACTTGGAGAAAGGAGATTCATTTCTTGCTTTTCAACCCTTCTCAACTGCTTCAACCATGAAGAATCGGAGCTGAGGCTTGATTCAATCCAGCAAGGAGAAGAAGAAAAGAAGAAAAGAAGAAAAGATCAAAAGCCAACCTATCTTCAAATCAGGCTTTTCTAAACCTTGTTATTCTTAATTTGTATATTTGCTCATTGAGGAGCTTTGTATTCACACACAATACTTATCCTATTTTTGCCTAGTTCAATCTGGGGGATTGAACTAGAGGAGGTAGTTTTACCTCGGTTTAAGCTTGTTTAAGCTTGGGTTAGTTGTGAGCCCATGAAAAACAACGTGTAGGATTTTGTGCTGGTGAGCCCGTATAAAACCGGCTGGGTTCGTTGTGATCCTGGAAAAACAACAAGTTTGAGTTGTGAGCTTGTAAAACAACTCGGCTGTAATCTAGAGAGATTATAGTGTGGACCCAAGTGAATCTTGGGAGTAGACGTAGGTGCTGGTTGCACCGAACCACTATAAAATCTTTTATGTTTGCAGTGTCTCATTGTCTCTTTCTCTATCTCCATCTTATTCACTGCACTTTATTGTTACCTTGCATTTGTCTTCATTAATCTCAAGCAAACTATTTGAAAAGGGCTAATTTTTAAAGAATCCAATTCCCCCCCCCCCCTCTTGGGTTGCCATCTGGGCCAACAATTGGTATCAGAGCAAGTGCTCATTTAGAATTTGATCTCACGATCAAGGGCTAAAGATCCTTATGGCAAACACAAGTGGTTCATGTTTTGCAGAAGGTCATTCTACGAATAGACCTCCTTTATTTAATGGAACCAACTATTCATATTGGAAAGCTAGAACAAGAATATTCATTCAAGCTTCTGACTATGAATTATGGGAAGTAATAATAAATGGACCTAGTACACCCACACACTTAATAGATGGCACTATTGTTCCTAAGCCCGAAAGGGATTGGAATGATAATGATAAGAGAATGGCACAATTAAATGCAAAAGCCATTAACATTTTATATTGTTCCTTAGACTCAAATGAATTCAATAGAATCTCAACATGTAATTCCGCAAAAGAAATTTGGGATAGGTTGGAAATAACGCATGAAGGAACAAACCAAGTTAAGGAATCAAAAATAAACATTTTGGTTCATAAATATGAATTATTACCATGGAACAAACTGAAACCATCACATGCATGTTCACTAGATTCACTGATATTGTGAATGGTTTAAAGAGTCTTGGTAGAATTTATTCTAATGCTGACCTTGTGCGCAAAATTCTTAGGTCACTACCAAGATTGTGGGAAGCGAAAGTCACTGCAATCCAAGAAGCAAAGGACCTCAATGCATTACCTCTAGAGGAGCTTCTAGGATCCCTAATGACCCACAAGCTGACAATGAAGCAGCATATTGAGGAGGAAACAAAAAGAAAGAAAATACTTGCCCTCAAAACTGTAGAAATGGAAGAGAGCAGCAGTGAAAGTAATGATGAAGATGATGATGAAACTGCTCTCTTGGCCAAAAAATTCAGAAAGTTTATGAGAAAAAGGCCTTTCCATAAAAAGAAATTTGGAGCAAGAATTGATGGAGAAAAAGATAAGAATTTTGTTGCAAGAATTGATGGAGAAAAAGATAAGAAAAAGGACAAGGAGAAAGAAAAAGAGAAAGAGCCCTTAGTATGTTATGAGTGTAAAAAATCAGGGCACTTTAGATATGATTGTCCTTTGCTGAAAAAGGCCTACAAGAAAAAGAAGAAAGCATACATGGCAACATGGTCTGATGAATCTTCCTCGTCGGAAGAAGAAGAACAAAAGGAAGTTGCCAATATCTGCTTCATGGCCAACAACGACGACAACGACAATGAGGTAAGTTCTGAAAACTCAAATGATGAATTTACATTTGATGAAATGTTTGAAGCTTTCAATGAATTGATGATTGATTTTAAATCTTTGAAAAAGAACTATAAGTTTTTGAAAAATGACAATATTAGCTTAGCTAAAAGTAAAAATGAATTAGCTTTAGAAGTTAAGAACTTAACTAATAAAAAAGAAGAACTTAGCAAAGAAAGAGATAATTTTAATCAAGAAATAGATTTGTTAAAATCTGAAACTAAAAACTCAACAAAAGATTTAAAAGATCAATTAGAAACCTTAGCTTTAGAAAAAGAATCAATCTCTAATGAAAATGATTTTCTTAAGAAAGATGTTAAAAAGTATAAAGATATTGTTGAGAAATTTACTCTAAGCTCAACTAAACTAAATATGATTTTAGATAGTCAAAAAGCAATTTTTGACAAAGCAGGTTTAGGGTATAACACATTTAGAAAGCAAAAATTATTAAAAATATTTTTGTAAAAGGTAACCAAAGTAATATTACTTGTTTTAAATGTAATCAAAAAGGACATAAATCTTTTGAATGCAAAATATTAAATAATAACAACAAGTTAAATGTTAAAGCAAAGAAAATATGGGTTCCGAAAGGAACAATTTTTGTTGCTACTAACCATGAAGGACCCAAGAAAGCTTGGGTACCTAAACATAAAGTTTAAATTATGTTGCAGGAATGTCTTGTAGCCAAAAGATCAAAGAAAAAGTGGTACCTTGATAGTGGCTGCTCAAGACATATGACGGGTAACAAAGATGAATTCATCACCCTGGAAGAAAAGAAAGGTGGAGTTGTTACGTTTGGCGATAACGGTAAAGGTCAAATTATGGGCCTTGGTAAAGTCCGTATAACTCCATCTACATTTATTGATAATGTACTTTATGTTGATGGTTTGAAGCATAATCTAATTAGTATAAGCCAATTATGTGATAAAAACTTTAATGTTTCATTTAAATCTTCATTATGCACTGTAACTAATTCTATTGATGATAGCATTGTATTTACTGGTTATAGACATGGCAATGTTTACTTGGTTGATCTAGAAAAATTATCTTTGAGTGATCATTGCTTAATTGCTGACAATGCTAACATAAATGAAATTAGTTGGATGTGGCATCGTAGATTAGGTCATGCAAGCACACACCTTATTTCAAAATTAATTAAAATGGATTTAGTTAAAGGCTTACCTAAACTAGTTTTTGAAAACAACAAAATATGTGATGCATGTCAATTTGGAAAACAAACTAGAAGTTCTTTCAAATCTAAAAATATTGTTTCAACTTCTAGGGCATTGGAGCTACTTCACATGGACCTTTTTGGACCAACTAGAACCACAAGTCTAGGAGGAAAGAAATATGGTCTAGTGATTGTAGATGATTATTCTAGATATACTTGGGTAATGTTTTTAGCTCACAAAGATGAGACTTTCTCGATATTTCTAAAATTCTTCAAGAAAGTCACAAATGAGAAAAACACTACCATAGTATCTCTAAGAAGTGATCATGGAACAGAATTTGAAAATCACTTATTTGAAAGTTTTTGCACTGAAAATGGTATTAATCATAATTTTTCAGCCCCTAGGACTCCACAGCAAAATGGTGTAGTTGAAAGGAAAAATAGGACTCTAGAAGGCATGGCCCGTACCATGCTATGCGAAAGTAACCTACCAAAGTACTTTTGGGCGAAAGCTATTAACACAGCATGCTACATCTTAAATCGAGCCCTAATAAGACCAATCTTAAAGAAAACACCTTATGAATTATGGAATGAAAGAAAACCCAATATAAAATACTTTCATACATTTGGATGTAAATGTTTTATTCATAATAATGGTAAAAATAATTTAGAAAATTTGATGCTAAATCTGATGAAGGAATCTTTTTAGGATATTCAACAACTAGTAAAGCTTATAGAGTATTTAACAAGAAAACCTTAGTAGTTGAAGAATCCATTCATATAGTTTTCGATGAGTCTTTAGCATCTAGTTCTGAAAAGCTTGATGATGAGGAAGATACAAACATAATTGAAAAAGATCTTGAAAAACTTAATGATGATTCACATAAGGACGATGATGTCAATATTGATCATAATGATATAGATCTTCCAAGAGACTGGAGATATGCTCATAGTCATCCCAAGGAATTGATTATAGGTGATCCATCTCAAGGAATAAGAACTAGATCATATATGAGAAATATTAGTAATCATCTTGCATTTGTTTCACAAATTGAACCTAAAACCATTGAAGAAGCTGAAAAAGATAATAATTGGATGCTAGCTATGCAAGAAGAATTAAATCAATTCACTAGAAATAATGTATGAACATTAGTGGAAAGACCTAAAAATCATTCTGTAATAGGATCAAAATGGGTTTTTAGAAATAAACTAGATGAAAATGGCATAGTAATTAGAAACAAAGCTAGATTAGTTGTAAAAGGATATAATCAAGAAGAAGGTATTGATTTTGATGAAACTTTTGCACCTGTAGCTAGATTAGAAGCTATTAGGCTATTACTAGCATTTGCATGTCATATGAATTTTAACTTATTTCAAATGTATGTTAAAAGCGCATTTTTAAATGGATTTATAAATAAAGAATTTTATGTTGAACAACCACCTAGTTTTATAGATCACGAATTTTTAAATCACGTTTTTAAATTGCACAAAGCTCTATATGGTTTGAAACAAGCACCTAGAGCTTGGTATGATAGACTAAGTAAATTTTTAATTGAAAATGATTTCACAAGAGGAAATGTTGATAAAACATTATTTTTGAAAAGAAAAAGTAAAGATTTACTTGTAGTACAAATATACGTTGATGACATTGTTTTTGGTGCTACTAACGATTCTCTATGTCAAGAATTTGCCAAGTTAATGCAGGGAGAATTCGAGATGAGCATGATGGAGAACTCAACTTCTTCCTTGGACTTCAAATCAAACAAAGCAAAGAGGGTATCTTTATCAACCAAACAAAGTACACAAGAGAGATTTTAAAGAAATTTGGTATGGAATCAATTAAACCCCTCGGAACCCCAATGAGTCCTTCATGCAAGCTGGACAAAGATGAAGAAGGTAAAAAGGTTGATCAAAAGTATTATCGAGGTATTATCGGATCCCTTCTTTATTTAACCACAAGTAGACTAGATATTATGTTTTCTGTATGTTTATGTGCTAGATTTCAATCAAAACCTAAAGAATCATACTTAATAGCTGTTAAAAGAATACTAAGATACTTAAGTGGAACAAAAAATGTAGGTTTATGGTATTCTAGAGACTCCACATTAAATCTGATTGCATATTCTGATTCTGATTATGCCGGATGCAAATTAGATAGAAAAAGCACAAGTGGTGCATGCCAATTTTTAGGAAGTAACTTAATCTCATGGTTTAGCAAAAAGCAAAATTCGGTTGCATTATCTACTGCGGAAGCAGAATATGTTGCAAGAAGTTGCTGTACTCAAATCCTATGGATTAAGAGACAACTTGAAGACTATGGTATCACACTTGATAAGACACCTATAAGATGTGATAATACAAGTGCAATAAATCTAACTAAAAATCCAATTCAACATTCAAGAACAAAGCACATTGAAATAAGATATCACTTTATAAGAGAACATGTAGCCAATAATGAAATTTGTCTTGATTATGTGAATACTGAAGAACAACTTGCAGATATATTAACAAAACCCTTAAGTGAAGAAAGATTTTGTTATCTTAGAGGAGAATTAGGAGTTTGTGATCCTTTGGAATAATTTTCTGAAACTCTTAAGGACATCTATCTAGATTTCTTCATTTTTCTTGAAAAATCTTGATATTTCAATAAGGAAATCTATCTAGATCTTGATTCATTGTTGCCCCAATTGCTAAAGAACATTAATCTATAATTTGATGATCGATTTGAATAGTTTCAAATTCTTGAAACTTAATTTTTTATCTCTGAAACTGTTAGAGTCGACTCTGACAGTTTGTGGAGTCGACACCTGAGTTTTTGATGTTCTGTCTAAGTGATTAGAGCCGACTCTGGCTTTTGTGAAGCCGACTCTAATACGAGCGCTGACAGATTTTCTGGTTCGGAGCCGACACCCAGTTTTCGGGAGTCGACTCTAAGTCGAGCTAGGTCAAAAATAAAAAGGCGGAGTCGACCCCCAATCATTCCAATCGTCTCCTAAACCTATCCAAAGAACTCCAAAACTTTTCCAACTTCCCCAAATCTACTCAAAACCCTTGATTAACCTTCCAATCTTCTCAATGGTACCAAAGAGGCGCGGATTCGTCGGTGGAGCATCTGTTCCAACGAAGAGACGCACCGTTCGGAGGCAACCCTCGCCTTCTTCCTCTTCGGCCACTCAAGAGGATTCACCACAATCACCCTCATCTCCTAAGGTTGATCATTTAGCTGGTAAGACCATTACCACTGGGAGAAAAGTTAACTTTGATTTATTTGAATCGGAAGGTTTCTCTATTGGAAGAAATTTAAGGGATATGGGATGGGAGAAAGTGTGCTCACTAGATTTACCCACATATCCAGCATTAGTAAGGGAGTTTTATAATGGATTAAGCAGAGGAGAAGGAGGATTGATAAGCACAGTAAGAGGAACTAGGGTTACGGTAACAACTGAGATTCTTGGAACCCTATTAGAAATGCCCACTGTTGGTTTAATGGAATGTCAACTTAATGACAGAAGTGGTGCACTGACAAGGATGCTAGGAAGAGATGTGACTGAGTTCGAAGAAATCTTTGCAAATCAGTTGAATCTAGAACTCAGATTACTTCATAATATCTGTGGAAGAATCTTATTTCCAAAAATTGGTCGATTCGAGTATGTCTCGGAGCGAGACGTGTTGTTAATGGACTGTATAATTACTGGAGGCCAGTCAATTTAGCTGGCATGATGATTGGATACATGGCAGAGGCAGCTACAAAGTAAAGATCAACACTGCCATACGGTATGATTCTGACACTTATCTTTAGAAGCCAAGGTGTGCTCATAATGGAGAATGAACCTTTAAGAAAACTGAGACACACTGATTATTACAGCATATCAACTATTCATAGAATGGGATTCAAGAAGGTAAATGGTGTTTGGATGAAGGGAGGAGAGAGGAAAGAGCAGATAGGAATGGAGTAGAGGAAACCAGAGTAGAAGAAATCCCGGGACCATCTACTGTGGGACCATCAGTCCCTGATTCATCTTTTGCGGGACCTTCTTCAGCTGGACCTTCAGAGGCCGGACCGAGTTCTATTCCATCACCTCCACATCAGCCTATAACAAATTCTGGAAGATTTTCTAATGAACAACTTGATCAGTTAAGAAGCTTACTTGCTGAGTATGACAGTCACAGGTCAAATGAAATTAATCAATTGAAAGAAGACTTTAATCAGTTGAAGGATGAACTAAATTCGAGACTGGACATGCTATCCTTTACCTTAGGCAATTCTGTAGAATCCTTTGGAGCTGAGCTTCACAAGATCTTCGAAATGATGGAAGGCATTGCCGATGGATCAGGATCATATGTTCATGCAACGGGTCAATTGAAGAAGGATATTGACCTTGCAGTCTCTCAAATCGAAGTCTGCCTTGAAAACTTTAAGAAATCACAAAAGGATGATGTAATGGAAATTATAGGTCATCTAAAGAAAATTGTATTCAAGCACATCTGACCTTGTTTTTGAGTTTGATAGTTTGTACTTAGGAAGTTTTTGAATATCTAATGTATTTCATTTTGAAATGTATATGAATCAACTGATGTAATGGTTCTTGCTTATGAAATGCAATTTCACATTTTCAAATTTTGATTGATTGGATTCCTATGCTTTATTGAAATTATAAATTTTTTTATATACTCTCCTTATTGCTAATAACAAAAAAGGGGGAGAGATAGTTGTGTATATGCAAAGAAAGAAAGAAAGAAAGGGGGAGAATTAAAAGAAAGATTGAATAGGAATATTGAATAATATATGCATAAAGAAAGAAAGAAAGGGGGAGAATTAATTGTTTATGCAAAATGAATTGAAATGATTATCAGTTACAATTTGATGTTTTATATAAGAGGAGCTACTCAATGCAGGGGGAGCTTAACAAAAAGCTCTTTTGCAATTTTATGCACATTAAGTTTAACAATTCAATATTGATGGATTATATTGAACTCATGTACAATTTTAAAGTTTACATTGAACATTGGCATCAAAACCTTAATTTCAATGGTTTAAAGTTAAAATGACTATAATCCTTAGTTTGATTAAATTTTTGAATGCATATACTCAAAGTTTTTGTTATCATCAAAAAGGGGAAGATTGTTGACCCAATTGATGATTTTGATGATAAACAAAAGTATTTGAGTATAATTTTTGAAGGCTCTGATGATTTTGATTTAATGTTTCAGCCTATAAGACTATTGAAAGATCAAAATCAGGAGTTACATAGGGTTTTGGATCGAATCTAATGTCTAGGTAAGAATTGCAGACATTAGAGTCGACTCCGAGAATCACAGAGCCGACTCCGGAACTGGCACGGTCATTAGAGTCGACTCCGAGACTGTTAGAGTCGACTCTCACAGAAGAAGCAGAAAGTTAATTTTTCTGGCCCCGACCTAGAGTCGACTCCAGGTAAGTTAGAGTCGACTCTGGAAAAGTTTCTTGTCGACCCCAGAAAAGCCAGAGACGACTCCAAAAATATCATTTTAAAACACCTCGAGCTAGAGCCGACTCCAGAAAAGTTAGAGTCGACTCCAACCCACCTGGAATGAAAAATAAAGTTGCCAGATCAGCTCTAACGGTAATATTTCTATTTTACCTCATTTCTAACGGATATATTTTGATACAAGGTACACTCCAACGGATAGTTTTCTTCCAAAAATGATGTAAAAGAAATCTATAAAAAGGGGAGTCTATTGTTCAAAAAAAAAAGAACAGAAAATCTGAAAAACAAAGAGAGAAAATCTGAGATAGACAAATCCTATTTCAAAAATCTGAGAGCTTGAATCTTGAAAGGAAAACCTTCTAGCTCAAATCCACACCACTCCAAAAAGCTCAAGAGGAATCCAAAGCGTTCAAATCGAAGTCTTGGCGGATTTTCCAACTTGGAGAAAGGAGATTCATTTCTTGCTTTTCAACCCTTCTCAACTGCTTCAACCATGAAGAATTGGAGCTGAGGCTTGATTCAATCCAGCAAGGAGAAGAAGAAAAGAAGAAAAGAAGAAAAGATCAAAAGCCAACCTATCTTCAAATCAAGCTTTTCTAAACCTTGTTATTCTTAATTTGTATATTTGCTCATTGAGGAGCTTTGTATTCACACACAATACTTATCTTGTTTTTGCCTAGTTCAATCTGGGGGATTGAACTAGAGGAGGTAGTTTTACCTCGGTTTAAGCTTGTTTAAGCTTGGGTTAGTTGTGAGCCCGTGAAAAACAACGTGTAGGGTTTTGTGCTGGTGAGCCCGTATAAAACCGGCTGGGTTCGTTGTGATCCTGGAAAAATAACAAGTTTGAGTTGTGAGCTTGTAAAACAACTCGGCTGTAATCTAGAGAGATTATAGTGTGGACCCAAGTGAATCTTGGGAGTGGACGTAGGTGCTGGTTGCACCGAACCACTATAAAATCTTTTGTGTTTGCAGTGTCTCATTGTCTCTTTCTCTATCTCCATCTTATTCACTGCACTTTATTGTTACCTTGCATTTGTCTTCATTAATCTCAAGCAAACTATTTGAAAAAGGGCTAATTTTTAAAGAACCCAATTCACCCCCCCCCCCCCTCTTGGGTTGCCATCTGGGCCAACAATAAGAATGAGGGCAGCAAAACCCCAAGCAGAATAAGCAACCTCCGTCCAATTCTAGAATACCGTGACCTTACTTCTGTAGAGCCTAGTGTGGTACTCCAAAGCTTAAATCCTAGGGTGGAGGTTTGTAGGCTCCACAGGGTTAAGGCCCAGGTTGTTGGGTCTTGAGGGGGCTAGTCTATCATTGGGCTGGGTTTGGGCCCAAGGTGTGGGTTGGTCCAAGGGAGTTTTTTAGGGTTTATTATCCATATAATAAGGCACCGGTTCATGTGTGGTGCTGGTTTTATTTTGGTGGCCGTCATGGGGACGGGTTATATATAGTCATGTAACGATGATGATTATAGATGAATGAAAAAAAAAACCCTTTTCTCCCTAGAATAAGCTATCCCTCTCTTCTCTCCTCTTTCTCTCTTTCTCACATATAGATGCCCTAGATTTCTAGGGTTTTATTGCTGCCATCTCTGCCCTAGCCATCTTCTTGGAACCGCCTCTCTCAAAGAAGGAGAAGGAAGAAACCCTAGCAGCACCTTCTTCTTGGGCAACGTCTCTTGATTTTCTGGATCAGATCTGAAGGTTCACGTGAGGAAGAAGAGAGGCCACGACCCTCTCTTACAATCTTGGGGCAAGAAACCAAGGAAAATCCTAGTTGCTAATCAATCTGGGAAGATTACCAAGATCAAGATCCAAAATTCTGCTGCAGAAATTTCAGCAGGGATATCATCTCGCTTCCGCATCTCCACACGACTTGGGGCTGGTCGAATGCGTGCTATGCTCCAAGGTTAGAAAGAGGACGATCCACTCTTCATTTGGTATCAGAGCCTCGGTGATTTGGTGGAGAAAAGATTGGATCTTGGGCGTTTCTTGGTAAGATATCAAACCAGAAATTTCTGCAGCAAGTTTAATTTTCTGTTTTTGTTGTGTGCATTGTTTCTTGGTTGGATATGGCATCTAGTAGCTTTAAATTCGATTTTGAAAAGTATGATGGCAAGGGAAACTTCACCCTATGGCAGCAAAGGGTGAAGGATTTATTGGTACAGCAAAGGATTTATAAGGTCTTGGTGAAACAAAGACCGGATAATGTAAGTCGTGAGGATTGGGAGGAGTTAGAGGAGATTGCATTTAGCACAATCAGGATGTGCTTGGCTGATCAAGTCTTGCCGGAGATTTGCACGCAGACCACGGCAAGGGGGCTCTGGGAAACTTTAGAGAACACTTACATGGGAAAGAGCATGACAAACAAGTTGTGGTTGAAGAAACAGTTGTACAGCTTGAGAATGCCTGAGGGAGGAGATCTTGTGGCCCATATTCAGAAATTCAATCAAGTGTGCTCAGAGGTGATGAGCCTTGATGTGAAGATTGATGAAGAAGACAAGACCCTCATCTTGTTGTGTTCGCTACCCAGTTCCTATGATGGTCTGATTACAACCTTGGTGTATGGGAAGGAGACCCTGAATTATGAAGAGGTTGTGGGGGTGCTGAGATCAAACCAGCAAAGAGAAAAGATTCGCATGGGAAACTCTAACACAGAGGTACTTGCTGTGAATGAGAGGCAAGGAAGACCCTGGGAAAAGGTTAGAGGCAAGTCCAAAGGCAGATCTAAGTCTCGGGCAAGCAGAAAGCATGGAAGTGTTACAAGTGTCATCAGATTGGTCACCTGAAGAGAAATTGCCCACTTCTGAAGAATGAGAAGGGGAAGGGCATTTCCAAGGGAGGTTCAACCAGCAATGGTGGTGCAAATTCATCTGAAGACAGTGAAGATGATGTACTGGTAGTTTCAGATGGGACCAAGAAGTGTGATAGTTGTTGGACACTTGACTCAGCATGTTCTCACCATTATACTTCGCATAGGGAGTGGTTTGCAACTTATGAAGAATCTGATGGAGGGAGTGTATGCCTTGGTGATAATCATCCTTGTAAGGTTGCTGGAGTTGGAAGCATAAGGGTGAGGATGTATGATGGGGTTATAAGGACTTTGACCAATGTCAAACATGTCCCGGAGTTGAAGAAGAATCTAATTTCTTTGGGCTACCTGGAGAAGCATGGGTATGCTTTTGGAAGCCAGCCGGGGAGTGGATGTTTGAGGATAACCAAGGGTGCATTAGTGGTGATGAAAGGGAGAAGGTTGGAAAATAATCTCTATCAGATGGAAGGCTCAGTGGCCATAGATGGTGCAGAGGTGCTAGCAGCGGCACAGGAGGAACAGTTGGTCTATAAACTGTGGCACTATCGAATGGGACACATGAGTGATAAAGGGCTTATAGAACTCAGCAAAAGAGGTCTGATTCCAGCACTTAAGAAGGAGGACAATGACATCTGTGAGCCCTGTATTTATGGCAAACAACATAGGGTGAGATTTGCCAGCAGTTCCAAGCAGAGTGAAGGTATTCTGGAACTAGTTCACTCAGATGTATGGGGACCGGCCCCTGTGTCAGCCAGAGGTGGGGCTAAGTATTTTTTGACCTTCATTGATGACTACTCCAGGAAGGTATGGGTATATCTGATAAGAGAAAAATCAGAGGTATTTGCCCGGTTTAAAGCTTGGAGAGTTGGTGTTGAAAAGGAGACAGGAAAACCAGTGAAGTGTTTGAGATCTGACAATGGAGGGGAGTATACAAGCAATGAATTCAGAAGCTACTGTGAGGAAAATGGGATCCAACGCCATTACACAGTGAGGATGACTCCCCAGCAGAATGGTGTGGCAGAGAGGATGAATCGTACATTGACAGAGAAGGCTAGGAGTTTGAGGCTGCAGGCATCACTGCCCAAGGTCTTTTGGGGTGATGCAATTATGTTCTCTGGTTTTCTTGTTAACAGGTCCCCTAATAGAAAACTTGATGGAGGCATTCCAGAGGAGATCTGGAGTGGGAAGAAGGTGGAGCTTGGACACCTAAGGATTTTTGGTTGCCCAGCCTATGCACATGTGGAGGCAACTGAAAGGAGCAAGCTGGACCCAAAATCACAAAGGCTGATCTTCATCGGGTATCCACAGGGAGTTAAAGGCTATTTGCTATGGAGTTCAGATTCACAGAAGTGTATCATCAGTAGAGACATTATTTTTGATGAGAAGAGCATCTTGAAGAGGTCAGAGATTGCAGATGGAGCTGAAAAGGCTGAACAGGACAGCAGTGGACAGCATTGGCTGACAGGTGATGTACCTTCTACTTCTACTTCAAAACATGCTTCTTTTGAGGTGGAGTTTGGTATGAATGTTCCAATACATGTAAAGGATCAGCCAGAAGAGCCATCAATCCAAAAGGAGGTGCAGGTGGAGTCACACACTTCAGCTTTGAGAGATGATCAAAGGGGTGTGGCACTACACAAGGCAAAGCGTACCATCATCAAACCTGCTCGGTATCGCATTGATGACATGATTTCCTATGCTCTAATCACTGCAAATGAAGATCCAGAGACCTTCCAAGAAGCCATGGAAAGTTCAGAAAGAGACTCATGGATGCAGGCCATGATGGAGGAGATGGAGTCCCTGGAAAAGAACAAGACATGGCAGCTAGTGGATCTACCTAGAGATGCTCGGGCCATTGGTTCAAAATGGGTGTTCACAAAGAAGGAGGCACCTTCAGAGCAAGGTGGAGTCAGATACAAAGCAAGGCTTGTTGCTAAGGGGTTCTCACAGAGAGAGGGAGTGGACTACACAGAGGTATTCTCTCCAGTGGTACGTCATGCTTCAATTCGTGTGTTGTTATCTCTCGTAGCACAACATGGTATGGAGTTGCAGCAGATGGACGTGAAGACGGCTTTCTTACATGGGAGTCTAGAGGAGAGGATATACATGAAGCAACCAGAGGGTTTCAAGGAATCTGGATTGGAAGAAAAAGTGTGTCTACTAAAGAAATCGCTCTATGGTTTGAAGCAGTCACCCCGTCAGTGGTACAAAAGGTTTGACACTTTTATTTTGGGCCTTGGATTTTCTAGATGTGAACATGATACTTGTGTCTATGTGAAAGATGTGGATGAGGATGATGCACTGTATCTCCTTCTGTATGTGGATGATATGCTCATTGCCAGCAGGAGTGTTGAAGCAGTGAATGGACTGAAATATGCATTATCAACAGAATTTGAAATGAAGGATTTGGGGTCAGCTAGGAAGATACTTGGGATGGAAATTTACAGAGATAGGACCAAGGGAATTCTACACTTGTCATTGGGTGGATATATTCACAAGGTGTTGGAGAGGTTTGGGATGGATAAGGCCAAACCAGTTGGAACACCTTTGGCTAGTCACATGTCTCTTTCTAAGTTACAGAACCCCCAGACAGATGAAGAGAAAGAGTACATGGAGAGAGTTCCATATGCCAGTGCCGTGGGCAGCATTATGTATGCTATGGTGTGTTGCAGGCCTGACATAGCATATGCAGTGAGCCAGGTGAGCAGATTCATGGCGAACCCAGGGAAGGAGCACTGGAAGGCACTCAAGTGGATTTTGAGGTACCTTCAGGGAACTCGTGGACTTGGTCTAATTTTTGGGCAGCAAGATGGATCTAAGGAGAAATCTAATATCCCAAGTAAGTCATTAGGTCCATTGGAAGGATTTGTGGATGCAAATTTTGCAGGTGATCTGGATACAAGAAGGTCTACCACAGGGTATGTGTTCAGCATGTATGGTGGATTAATTTCTTGGAGATCAACCCTTCAACCTATTACAGCTTTGTCTACAACAGAAGCTGAGTATATAGGGATTACAGAGGCTGCCAAGGAGGCTCTTTGGTTGAAGAGACTCATCATGGAAATGGGGGTGAAGCAGGGTACAGTATTGCTACACAGTGATAGTCAGAGTGCCCTGCAGTTGGCTCAGAACCCAATCTATCATGCACGCACAAAGCATATAGATGTGAGGTATCACAGGATCAGAGAATTGGTGGAAGAAGGTGAAGTGGAGCTGGTAAAAGTTCATACAAAGAAGAACCAGGCAGATGCACTTACGAAGACTCTTCCACGGGATAGCTTTCTCTCATGTGTGACACTGATGGGTCTGAGGGAATGTGCAGATTTTTCAGCAGCTTTGAAGCACCAAGGTGGAGATTGTAGAGCCTGGTGTGGTACTCCAAAGCTTAAATCCTAGGGTGGAGGTTTGTAGGCTCCACAGGGTTAAGGCCCAGGTTGTTGGGTCTTGAGGGGGCTAGTCTATCATTGGGCTGGGTTTGGGCCCAAGGTGTGGGTTGGTCCAAGGGAGTTTTTTAGGGTTTATTATCCATATAATAAGGCACCGGTTCATGTGTGGTGCTGGTTTTATTTTGGTGGCCGTCATGGGGACGGGTTATATATAGTCATGTAACGATGATGATTATAGATGAATGAAAAAAAACCCTTTTCTCCCTAGAATAAGCTATCCCTCTCCTTTTCTCTTTTATCCACTCTTTCTCTCTTTCTCACGTATAGATGCCCTAGATTTCTAGGGTTTTATTGCTGCCATCTCTGCCCTAGCCATCTTCTTGGAACCGCCTCTCTCAAAGAAGGAGAAGGAAGAAACCCTAGCAGCACCTTCTTCTTGGGCAACGTCTCTTGATTTCTGGATCAGATCTGAAGGTTCACGTGAGGAAGAAGAGAGGCCACGACCCTCTCTTACAATCTTGGGGCAAGAAACCAAGGAAAATCCTAGTTGCTAATCAATCTGGGAAGATTACCAAGATCAAGATCCAAAATTCTGCTGCAGAAATTTCAGCAGGGATATCATCTCGCTTCCGCATCTCCACACGACTTGGGGCTGGTCGAATGCGTGCTATGCTCCAAGGTTAGAAAGAGGACGATCCACTCTTCAACTTCCATTTCCTCCTCTTATGTGTCATCATCCTCGGCATTGCTGACGTCTTCCTCGCTTTCTTGAGCAACTTTATGTTGGAAGGATGTCTGCAAAGGCGTGAAAGAGACTGACGGCGATTCCGCCGTGGCAGTCTTCTTGGAATCAGATGAAGAGCTCCCGCCGGCCCCTTTCTTCAACTCTCCCTCCAAGCGCTGAAGAATTTCTTGACGCCTATTTGGGTCGTAGCGGAGGAACTCCGGCGTTGGGGATGTATAATTGGTCAGCGGATCATAAGGAGCCAATTGAGGATGACCAGAGCTGATGGCACTTCGATCACCAGACTTGGAGACATCCGAGCAAAGGGGCATGACTCGAGAATGGGCATCAAGATGGCCCGAATCTGAGAAGGAAAAATCGTTCTTCTTGGTCAAGATCTTCTTCTTTGAAATCGCTGATGAGGTTGAAGGGTTCAAGTTCCCGATTCCTTTCCTGGATTCCGTGATCTTAGCCCCAGAACTTCGGGAACATGCCCACCGTTCTCATCGGCTTCTTGGGTAAAATCCGTAGAAATGTTTCTTCTTTGTGAATCTGGAACAAGAATTGATGCGATAAGGGCTACAAAACTGCAAGAGAAAGGTTAAAGTATCCCCGCCACCCCAACAAAAGAAAAAATCTGAGAGAAACGATGACAAAAAAAGCCAAGAAAAGGCGATCAAAAAGAAGAAAAGGGAAAAAGAACCCCAACATCGAATCACAAGCAGAAAAGATTGCCATGAGAAAGGAAACGAAGGGCAGACTAAAAACCTAAAACGCCGCAAGAAATTTACCAGAAGGGTTGGAATTGACGATGCCAAAACGCGAATTTGGAGAGAGAGTTTTCTTCAAGAAATCCATCGGAGATCCTTCTTCTTCCTTTCTTATCCTTCGACTGGATGACTTCTCCTTATTCCGTTGCAATAGACGGGGAGGCGGCTACTCTTCTCTTCGGCTTCTCGCAGGGGAGTCGAGGAGTAGTGACCGTTGGGAAAGGCTTTGGTCAATTAAGCGACGCTTCAAATTTCAAATTTTTTCTGTTAATTCTCCAACGGTCGGATGCTCGTTTCCAGTGGGCCGGTGGACCAGCTTTGATTTAATGAGAACGATTTGTTGTATGGTTTGGGATAGAAGTAATACTTATTCCAGAACAATTCTCGAATTGAATGCCTTGCTGGTCTTATCGGACTCCCAAAAAGAAGCAATATCTATTCGAGACAAATTATCTGGGAAACAAAAAAACTTAGTGCTCTTTAAAAAAATCAAATTACAATGCTAGGATAATTCAAATGTCTAACATAGGAATAATTATGCCAAAGCATCAACTTATGTAGAATTTTTAATTATGTTCTTTTTTTTAAGTAAAATATAGCAACATATAAAATTTATTCAATTAAGGATATTTTAATGGCTGTAAATAGAGATGTAACATACTATCCTAATTGGTATGATGAATAAAAAAAAAAAGCTAAAAAGACATCACCTAGCTTTGAGATAGTATGTGGAAAATGAAAAATAATGGTGAAAGAAGGATCTACGAAGTGTCTAGGGTTAGAAAATGAAAAATGATGAAATTTTTTTCCTTATATATGTATGTCTTAATCTTTTTTCTATCCACTATACTAACTAGGATGGCTCATCAGTCATTATTATTGATGACCATTAAAAATATAGTTAATTAAGCAATTTTTATTGATATTGATATATATATATATATATATATATATATATATATACCCAACTCAACTTAACTCATCTAAGCCTTTTTCCAACTACATGGGATCGGCTACATGATTTAAAGAATTTAACGAAGTTTTACGCTGGATGTCGGCTACCTAATGTAACCCTCCTTCTTTACTCGGGCTTGAGACCGGCCTTGACGGAGTATATATATATATATATATATATATATATATATATATATATATATATATAAAATGAAATATCAAATAAGTACTCTTAGTATCATTATCTCATCTAACATGTATATGACCAAGCTTGAGTCATCTTAAGATTAAGTAGAAGTGGTCCAATATCCAAGTTTATATGGATGGCTAACTGCATGATATATGCTAAGGAGTTTTGAGTTTAATCCAATAGTCTTTTTTTGAGTTATTGCATGGTTGCAAGTTATTAGAACTTGCAACTTGAACCATGATTTTTAAAATTTAAATATATGATGCAACACTTTCTATGGTTCATTATTTTGCTAACTGAAGGGTATATTATGTTATACCATATGATATTTTTGGTTTCAAGACTCATCTAGTGCATGCATCCAATAGGAAGAAAAAAAAAAAAAAAAACACTTTTCCATGAGTGTTTGCCGTCTAAATCATGGTGTTTTCAAAAATATAGAACAAGATCCGTAGGTCTTTACGACATCTGGAAGGGGGAAAAAATGGTTTCTAACCTTCCACAACATCTTAGAAAAGCTAAGGAACCCGTCTCCAGAAGAAATTGTGCTAACTCTACATGCTAGATCGGATGGGTGCTGATCAGAATCTTTGCTTGGTGAAAACAGAATTTTCACTGGAATGGGATAAAATGATGAATCTTAAAATTCATACTCAAACCACTTGCAGGCATATTGCAATTGCAAAGAATAACTTATTTATAATATTAATAAGGCTAAAATATACTTTAATCCTCATACCTTCATCAATTTATTTTAACCCCTAAACTTTCAATTATTACAGCCTATTATTTCATATTTTAAGAATAAATAAGATCAAGCTCACCCTATTGATAAAGCTAATGATAATTGAAGTATTAAAGCTTCTAATACTAGTGATGTCTTGCTTAATTAAAAAAATAAGTGTCATAAATTGGCACTTATGCTAAAGATACATATATCACCACTTTGCTTAAAAATTAGAGATTCCAGTTTCAAATATTAAATAGTGCATTATCAAAATTTTGGGCTCATTTTTAAGATGATAGACTTGGATAATTATAGTATGAATGTGTCTAATTATGCAAGTATGGAAAACACTAAATGCCCATTGAGAAAAAGATCAAACTAATTATATCAAAAGCATTTACAACAATTATCCGGATGAATCATTAATTTTTTAGGATATCCGGATGAATCATTAATTTTTGACTATATTCGGATGTATCATTATATAAGTCCAATTTATGCATGCATTCATTTTTTAAGATATCTTCAACAATATTGAAATATTTGCCAGCTGTAACTGCAGGCATTTAAATATAGCCAGATATAAAATTTGAATCGTGCCCCATGATTCCTCGAACATTTTTTTTTTAAGTAAAGGGAAGGGGAATTAAATCCAGATGTAGCTCCCCCAAAGGCCCCCTCTCCGCCAGGTAATGTTTAATTCGGGTAGCTTAGATTTGCGCATACCCTTTCCATCTTGCGGTGAGTATGTCAACCTGACATCACCCAAGCGCCTGAAGATTGTGCAGGGTAGCTATGATAAAGGCTCCCTTAACACCTCATTTATCCCCAGTTTTCATAGTTAAACTATGATTTAATCGAGTCATCCGTGGAATCATTCCTCAAACGTTCGAAATCATGTGTTATATAAGAGGGCGCAAGGCGGGGGGCATCCACCACATGAACGGGCTCCAAATACTTTACCCCAGACGCAGAGCCTGGCCGCAGAGGCTGCCGTGCTCTGCTGCGCTCGAACATGGCTGAAACTCCTCGAGAGGCACATTCCATCCCCGACCTCCGACCTCGTCCCATACCATCCATACCTATTGCAAGGATTGCCACTCCTTGTGCTGCCTTTCTTTATTGCCTTTCGGAAGTTCAACATCTAGGACTTCACATGAAGGTACTGGTGGATCATGGGAGGCCAATGCATCAGGGTCTAGCACCGTCGTGGTCTCCCAGTCTTGGTGGCATGCTAACCGTTAGTGTTTTCTTTTATGTAGCCCACGTGGATATATGATTGATTTATTATTTATTTATTCTAAATGATAATTATGATATCTGATTTTATCAGATATTTAAATTTAAGTGATAATAATGGTTTAATAAAAGCTAATTTCCTATTGGTTCATTTTTGAAAAGTTGTTATCTGATAACCTCTCTTTGATGGAAAGAAAAACTTAATGTATTATCAGATTGGTTCTCTCTCTCCTATATATAGTCTGTTTCACCATCAAAAATAGATGAGGAAGAGAATTAGGAGAGGAGAAGAAACTCAATTTGTCATTAACCCATACGTAGCCTTTCGTCTCTGTCAAGGAATATCAAGGTACGGTTTTTGGGTTTAAGTTTTCATGTAAAAATCATTTATTCTAAGATCTTGGCCATTATGTTCATTAAAAAAATCTTTTAATGGATCTTACATGTAGAATTAGAGCCTTGATTGAAGAATTTAAGATTTTTATTATGAATTTTCTCTGATGTGAACCATGTCACGTGTCCCACCTAGAAGATAGGCTTGGGGCATGATAGTAATTTAATATATATTCAATATTATGAATCTATGTCTCTCACATCCTAACCATAGTTGTCAGACCCAGCTTGGACATTGACTCGACCAAGGGCTCGGGTCACCAGATCACTGGTTCAACCGTCAAGTCATCGGTTGAACCATCGAATCAATTATTTTAATATAAAATATATTTATATTAACAAAAATTAATTTTTAATAAAAAAATTAAGATTAACATGATAATAAACTTTAACATCTAATGCCATAAAAAATCATTTCAGACTGGATTGATAGGTTCACGAGTGATCCGGATGGGTTGACTGGGTTATTCCAGATCTCTTACACATATGGTTTTATGTTAGAACCAAACTGACTTAGCCTTTGGGTCTCGGTTCAATCGGTCCAACCAACCAGTTCGGTCCAGGTCTGACAACTATGATCCTAACTAGCATTGGTTATCCATGTTTAGTCAATTTTTTTTCTTGAAAGTTGCTAATAATTTATTATGCTGACACATGCTTAGCTGACTCATTTGTTTTTAACTTTTTTTTAATTTTTCTTTTCAACCTGTATTAATGTTAATAAAAATATTTAATGTCGGATAAGGATTGGGCCAATGCCATTAATGCTTGAGTCCTTTAAATACACGACTCTACAATTCATTATCGATAATTTGTCTTGAGAAGTTTTTAGGATTGCAAGGTGCGTCTCTCTCTTAACCATGCCCAACTCTCTTTCACTATCTGCATTATGCATATTAGCATCTCTTATGGGGTTATTCATATTATTTTATATGTATTTCTATCAAGAGCTAGCACATATTTATTTTTCTTCAATTGATTGTTAGTTTAGACCTTCGAACTAAACTATAACAATATTTAAAAAAAATTTAAAAATGGTGTTCCTTAATGTATTCACTAGGTAATTTATTCAACAAAAATAAATAAAGGGATTGTTGTTTTTTGTGGTAGGAATCCCACCATTGAGATTTTGCCCCTCATAGATTCTTATATTTCAAACCTTGGTAGTCGTACTCGACCATAGTATTTCTTTTACCATATATATATATTTTTTTTACTTTAACTCAAAGCTATTTTTTGCACAAAGATATGGCCTTGAAAACTATAGGCTAGTGCTCTCCATGAGAGGTAACATTTTTATTTAGCCTTTGTAAAGGCTTTTTTTCCCCTCTTAAGTCTCAAGTTATAATAAAATCGATTACCTTTTTCCCTCTCAAGTTGTAAATCAATTTTTGAAGCAATCTCTATCTATTAAGCTTGATATATGCTCCAATAATTTTATTCCATGGATTTAAGAATAAATCTTAGACACACACTTGTTTTACGAAGTTCTTTGTTTCCTAAGTGCATAAGCATATAGAACAGAACATGCTTGAAGATTTTGTGTAATAAATAAGAAAGTAAATTTAAACAAATATAAATCATTAAAGAAATTATGCTGATGATGTGACATTCTGACAAAGTTAACTCTAACTAATTTAAAATTTAGGTTTTTTTTCCTGCTACTATTGTGAATGACCTTTTGACAAAAAAAAAATGCATATAACTTTCTTGTCATGTATTGAATAGTATCCTTTTTCGATAAATTATCATCATATAAAATATAATGCATCATAAAAGTTACACTTAATTTGTGTAACGTATTATTTATATCTTTAATTAAGCTTAGTATATATATTACAAAAAGTTTCTATGCAAGTATGCTATGCAGCTCTTTTGCCACTAATATCTTTCTTTCCATCAAGATTAATTGGTTATTTTATTGTTTCTTATTGAAAAAAAAAAGAGAATTAAAGAGAAATAATAGTTACAATGCATGATTCAACATTATTGGTATGATGACTAATTTATTGGTATGATGGTTATATAATAAATTATCTTAAAATTTAATGCACCAGTCATTATCTACAATCTGTTGTATCCCTTTAATGAAAACGAGATACAGAAAACATGCGTCTTCTGATGGTAGAAGGGTGCAAGCTGTAGCCTAGTTTGCCAATTATATTGCTGTCTATTTTTAAAATAAGAGCTGTGTTTGTAATGCGTGAATCTTGCTGTATCTTCAGTAGTTCAATCACCTTCAGGCGATCACTTTTGTAATTTCTTTCATGCTCCTAATGGAAGCGTAAGCTTTTCGGTTTCATTTATCTTTTAAAAAAACAACACTCATATGGACTAAATTGAATGATATCTATCACCAATTTCATTCTTCATTGAGATATCAGAGAATTATAGATTATTTCCTTCCATTCTTTTACATTCTTATGAAATTCATTTACAAATCCATGATTTGTAAAATTTGAAACCTAACTACTACACGGTAAAATTATTTTTCTCATTATAAATTTTATTAAAATTGATGAAATTTACAAATAAATACCACAAAACCAAAAAGACAATTATAAAATTACCCCAATCAACCATCCATATTTTTTGACAAGAATTAACATCATTTATGATATTATTAGTATCATAATAAATCATTATTATATTAATAATTATTATAATGTCATTATAATATATAATTTCTTAAATTCAAAGTAGCATTTTTCCTACATGGCATAGATTAAGTTTTACATCATTGCAGCTTGTGCTAGTATTTAGTTCCCTTTATCTAGCAACCAAAGGCTTTAGGTTCAATTCTTGAATAGTGCATTGTCCGATATTTGAACCTGGATGGTTATATAGTATCAATGGGGGTCTCCCTCCTTTTATCTCAAAAAAATAAAAAAATAAAATAAGCTCAATAGGATTTTTAGTTACCATAACTATAAGAGAAGATAGAATACATTTCAAGAAATGAGATAATCACTACAAGAAAATACTGAAATAGCGACGCAAATTTAGCGACGCCAAATTGCGTCGCTAAATTGCGACCACTTTGCGACGCCTTTGTGACAACAAAATATTGCGACGCATTAGCGACTCATTAGCGACTCAATTAACCAAAAAATCAAAAAAAATTATATTTTTAATATTGCAACGCAAATATTGCGTCGCAATATTTTTAAATTAATTTTTTATAAAATATAAATATCGATAAAAATATTGCGATGCAATATTTGCATCGCAATGTTTTTAGCAGAATTAAAAAAATTAAATTTTTAATATTGCGACGCAAATATTGCGTCGCAATATTTTTAAATTAATTTTTTATGAAATATAAATATCAATAAAAATATTGCGACGCAATATTTGCGTCGCAATATTTTTAGCAGAATTAAAAAAATTAAATTTTTAATATTGCGATGCAAATATTGCGTCGCAATATTTTTAAATTAATTTTTATGAAATATAAATATCAATAAAAATATTGCGACGCAATATTTGCGTCGCAATGTATGTAGCAGAATTTAAAAAATTAAATTTTTAATATTGCGACGCAAAAATTACGTCGCAATATTTTTAAATTAATTTTTAATGAAATATAAATATCATTAAAAATATTGCGACGCAATGTTTGCGTCGCAATCTTTTTAGCAGAATTAAATATTTTAAATTTTTAATATTGCAACGCCAATATTGCGTCGCAATATCTTTAAATTAATTTTTTATGAAATATAAATATCAATAAAAATATTGCGACGCAATATTTGCATCGCAATGTATGTAGCAGAATTTAAAAAATTAAATTTTTAATATTGTGACGCAAATATTGCGTCGCAATTTTTTTAAATTAATTTTTAATGAAATATAAATATCATTAAAAACATTGCGACGCAATATTTGCGTCGCAATGTTTTTAGCAGAATTAAATATTTTAAATTTTTAATATTGCGACGCAAATATTGCGTCGCAATATCTTTAAATTAATTTTTTATGAAATATAAATATCAATAAAAATATTGCGACGCAATATTTGCGTCGCAATGTTTTTAGCAGAATTAAATATTTTAAATTTTTAATATTGCGACGCAATATTGCGTCGCAATATCTTTAAATTAATTTTTTATGAAATATAAATATCAATAAAAATATTGCGACGCAATATTTGCGTCGCAATGTATGTAGCAGAATTAAATATTGCGACGCAAATATTGCGTCGCAATATTTTTAAATTAATTTTTATGAAATATAAATATTATAAAATATTGCGACGCAATATTTGCGTCGCATATTTTTAGCAGAATTAAATATTTTAAATTTTTAATATTGCGACGCAAATATTGCGTCGCAATATTTTTAAATTAATTTTTTATGAAATATAAATATCAATAAAAATATTGCGATGCAATATTTGCGTCGCAATGGTTTTAGCAGAATTAAAAAAATTAAATTTTTAATATTGCGATGCAAATATTGCGTCGCAATATTTTTAAATTAATTTTTTATGAAATATAAATATCAATAAAAATATTGCGATGCAATATTTGCGTCGCAATGTTTTTAGCAGAATTAAATATTTTAAATTTTTAATATTGTGACGCAAATATTGCATCGGTCGTCGCCGATCGGGATCAGGTCTTGGATCGATCGCAACCGTCGGATCGTCGCCGATCTCGGACGGATCGCCACGGTCCGAGATCGGTCGTGGCCGATCGGGATCAGGGCTTGGATCGATCGCAAACCGTCGGATCTTTGCCAATCGGACCGATTGCCGCGGTCCGCGATCGGTCGTCACCGATCGGGATCAGGGCTTGGATCGATCGCAAGCGTTGGATCGTCGCCGATCTCGGACGGATCGCCACGGTCCGAGATCGGTCGTGGCCGATAGGGATCAGGGCTTGGATCGATCGCTACCGTCGGATCGTCGCCGATCTCTGACAGATTGCAACTGTCCGAGATAGGTCGTGGCCGATCGGGATCAGGGCTTGGATCGATCGCAACCGTCGTATCTTTGTCGATCGGACCATTTGCCACGGTTCGAGATCGGTCATCGCCGATCGAGATCAGGGCTTGGATTGATCGCAACCGTTGGATCGTCGCCGATCTCGGATGGATCGCTACGGTCCGAGATCGGTCCTGGCCGATCGGGATCAGGGCTTGGATCGATCGCAACCGTCGGATCGTCGCCGATCTCGGACGGATCGCCACGGTCCGAGATCGACCGTGGCCGATCGGGATCAGGGCTTGGATCGATCGCAACAGTCGGATCATCGTCGATCTCGGACGGATCGCGACGGTCCGAGATCGGTCATGGCCGATCGAGATCAGGGCTTGGATCGATCGCAACCGTCGGATCTTTGCCGATCGCACCGATTGCCGCGGTCCACGATCAGTCGTCACCGATCGGGATCAGGGCTTGGATCGATCGCAAGCGTTGGATCGTCGCCGATCTCGGACGGATCGCCACGGTCCGAGATCGGTCGTGGCCGATAGGGATCAGGGCTTGGATCGATCGCTACCGTCGGATCGTCGCCGATCTCTGACGGATTGCAACTGTCCGAGATAGGTCGTGGCCGATCGGGATCAGGGCTTGGATCGATCGCAACCGTCGTATCTTTGTCGATCGGACCATTTGCCACGGTCCGAGATCGGTCGTCGCCGATCGAGATCAGGGCTTGGATCGATCGCTACCGTTGGATCGTCGCCGATCTCGGACGGATCGCTACGGTCCGAGATCGGTCGTGGCCGATCGGGATCAGGGCTTGGATCGATCGCAACCGTCGGATCGTCGCCGATCTCGGACGGATCGCCACGGTCCGAGATCGACCGTGGCCGATCGGGATCAGGGCTTGGATCGATCGCAACAGTCGGATCGTCGTCGATCTCGGACGGATCGCGACGGTCCGAGATCGGTCGTGGCCGATCGGGATCAGGGCTTGGATCGATCGCAACCGTCGGATCTTTGCCGACCGCACCGATTGCCGTGGCCCACGATCGGTCGTCACCGATCGGGATCAGGGCTTGGATCGATCACAAGCGTTGGATCGTCGCCGATCTCGGACGGATCGCCACGGTCCGAGATCGATCGTGGCCGATAGGGATCAGGGCTTGGATCGATCGCTACCGTCGGATCGTCGCCGATCTCTGACGGATTGCAACTGTCCGAGATAGGTCGTCGCCGATCTCGGACGGATCGCCACGGTCCGAGATCGGTCGTGGCCGATCGGGATCAGGGCTTGGATCGATCGCAACCGTCGGATCGTCGCCGATCTCGGACGGATCGCCACGGTCCGAGATCGGTCGTGGCCGATCGGGATCAGGGCTTGGATCGATCGCAACAGTCGGATCGTCGTCGATCTCGGACGGATCGCGACGGTTCGAGATCGGTCGTGGCCGATCGGGATCAGGGCTTGGATCGATCGCAACCGTCGGATCTTTGCTGATCGCACCGATTGCCGCGGTCCACGATCGGTCGTCACCGATCGGGATCAGGGCTTGGATCGATCGCAAGCGTTGGATCGTCGCCGATCTCGGACGGATCGCCACGGTCCGAGATCGGTCGTGGCCGATAGGGATCAGGGCTTGGATCGATCGCTACCGTCGGATCGTCGCCGATCTCTGACGGATTGCAACTGTCCGAGATAGGTCGTCGCCGATCTCGGACGGATCGCCACGGTCCGAGATCGGTCGTGGCCGATCGGGATCAGGGCTTGGATCGATCACAACCGTCGGATCGTCGCCGATCTCGGACAGATCGCCACGGTCC